>JANTOP010025916.1:0-12418 GCA_027564815.1 Symmerus nobilis | reverse complement strand
ATGTGACACGGCACACGAGCTTAGCTAGGTTTTTTAGGAATTTTGACACACCGAGCTCAAAAGGTTCGCCATCACTGTACTAGAGAAATATTCGTTTACGAATTATATTTCGAATAATAGCTGATCCATATAAATCCATATATAATCCAGCTCGGTTTTATGAAAAATAGCAACGATAAATAGGAGGTACATTTTCCCATATATTGTATATTAGTCGAGTAAATAATGTCAATCGGTGTACGTCTGAGCTGTACCAGTTTCAGCAATTTTTTTTTATATATTTTATGTATGAATTTCAGATGTATTTGTATATTTTTACTTATTATTTACTTCGTTCAATCCATTCACAAATTCGGTATATAGCTTATCAGCTACGATATATACATACCGATATTACAAATCTGAAACAACATATCCCATCCATATTATTATATTAAATTTTTAACAATGCCCATTTATAACTGAAAAATAATATATTGCAAATGCTTACAATATCTATAATAGCACATAACGATGGTAATAGTGAGGTATTATTCTTGCGCATAATTGTCTGATTAAGTTTTATTTTTACTTTCTTATTTTCGTTTAATACTATTTGGTCTCTTAGGCAGGTGCTATTTTTTTAATTCAATTTAATTTAATTACTAAGAACAAAACTCAAAGAAAAGCCTTTTCGTCCGTTGGCTATTTCTAGGAAGGGACCGGATAGGGATATACAAGTATATTTAGTTCCCAAAGTCGTAGATGGTATAGCAGATCGATTGAGGAGGTCATCTACTTTATCCCTCATCCCCTCTCTTCAATAAGGCCAAAAGTGACAGTTATCACCGACGTAGTGTATATGGTTGGGGGGTGTTTACGGGTAGAATGGTACGTTGTAGAATGTCGCGTTCATAGTGTACTAACCTGTTGAAAATTTGGACCTTCTTCTAATTAACGGTGATTTTAGTTTTTTCCCCCTCCCCCCTATGACCTTTATATTTTCTCAAAAATTGATCGACGCTTTCCTAATTTAGTTTTTACCTAAAAGTACCCTAAAATGGGGTCCGATATAAAACTCTTGTATAAGGAAGTTGTTCGTTAGGTAAGGCTAGCCCTATGAAAATTATTGAAAAAATCGCCGCCTACTAATAGATGTTCCTTATGAACAAGACAAGCAGTTTTTGCCATGCAAGTATGAGGGAGATGAGTTGTTCGTTACAAATTTGTTAAATTCTCACTATATATCCCAGGATGAATGAACTTAATTTGAAACTATTTAGTGAAGTCTTACAATGCAAACGAAATCCTAATCTATTTCTCAAATAGTTGTACGATTTCGGCGATTTTATTAATGCTTTGCGCGATGTTTTTTTTTTTTGTAACCGCACATTTTTGTATTTTACTAAATACTTTGTAGTTTCCTGAGATATGGGAAAACTTCTAAACAATATTTAATAAGTTCAGCTTTTTCAATTTTTGTTTCAGGATTTTAAGCTTACATAGTTCCAATTTTGAGTTCAGATTTGAGATTTTGTTGAGATTTCAAACTTTTAATAGTTTTCATATTAGCTTCATTAATTTCTTTCCCTAATCACCTAATTTCTTATTCTGAATCCTATAAAAGTAAATCTTTTAACCTCCTTGCCTTATCTTACCTCCAATTATTTCAAGATGATACGATGACCGCATGTAAAAATTACCTGAATGGGTAATTCATAAAATAATGCATAACAGTTTAATTGCTAGATATTATTCACTAGCTGACCTGACAGACTTTGTCCTGTCCAAATTTCAATAAACCCATCATGCCTATAATCCGTAAAAAAAATTTGTACGGCCACCAGCACCATCTATCGGTATTCGGCGGTATTTTCCCCAACTCTATATTGGCCATACAACCAACTTCCCCGTACATCAATATGACGGCAGACATAATTTTATATTTATTTCCGGGAAAAATTTATCTTCCCCGAATTTTCCAATTTTCCGAGCAACTTTTCCAATTTTTCTATCCCTAAAATCCGTATTCGGACTATTACGAATATTCTAAAGTGATGTGATTACAAAGGAACACCATTTCATTCTCATTTATTTTATAATGATAAATTAAATCAATCAGTCATTGAACTGAAAAAAAATGTTCTCAAGTATTGAAAATAAAATATGAATAGAAGAAGAATAGAAAAAATATACTTCGTTTGCCCTTGAATCGTTAGGTCGTATGTATAAAAATAATGATTTGTTGTAAACCAAATATTAAATATAATAGTATATAATTGAAAAAATACCGTACCGTACCGTAAAGTCCATTTAAAATTCAAGCTATTTATATGTACGTACATAAATAGTTTGATGTGAAGTATATAAAAACGAAGTTTTGCGAAAGGTCCAACACACACAAAATTTATATTTCGTGCTTAAATAAAGAAGCATACAAAGCGAGAAAATAACTAACATTGACTATCTCTGGATTTCAAACTTATTCATTTTAAATCTTTTATTCCACAATACGATTAGTATTAAAATGTCCGTTTCTATATTCTTGTCCCTGATTTAGCTTAAAGTCGAAGTTAAAGTGTTGTAGATTTATAAAAAAAATCGAAGTCGTTAGTCCACCTTACCCCTTTCTCCCCTAAATAATCAACATGTAGCATAAGTTCCTATGTTAATCATTTTTAACGGGATTCTGTATGGGAAAGCATTTAGTGCAATTTTTTAATTTTAATGCAAAAAATAATATTTTTGTTTTGGAAAATTTAGTAGTTCCGTTGGACGGAACCATTTCTAAACAATATTCCACGTATGCATGCATCCATGTACTTATTTATACAATCGCGACTTGGCGACGAACATATCCTCTTTTTTGTTATAATGCATTTTAAATACCCATATTTTAAGCGCGATCTTTTTCAATATTGGAATGCATTAATGCACAACATATTGCGATAGCACCCAAATATATGAATTTAATGCGCAGCTCAGCTTTTCTAATCTAAACAACAAATTGAATTGAATTTTTCTTATGTGCATCGCCGTTCATATAATAAATAAACAAAATGCATTCGATTTATGCATATTGAATGAGGGGGATAAATAAATTTATGTGTCGAGAATAATTTGTTTTTTTCTGCTTTTTTTGTTCTCAAGAAAATAGAAACCATTCCTCGGATATTCTTAAGCCACTTGATTCAGTTTTTATCGCATGTAATGCATGTTCTATAATTAATATCTAAATGGGTTTCTTTATACAATTTCCTTAAATTACAAGCGATTGGCTTTAATTGAATGGTTCCATTTTTTGTATGATTATTAGAAAACTGTTTGATATTTAACAACAACAATCTTTAAAGATCAGAATATTTAACAGGATGGTCTGATTGTGACCGGGGCTTGCCTTAAAATAGCTAACAGACTCCTTAAATTCATCTTTATGACTATTGATTAGTCTTCTTTCCTCTTCCCTTTCTTACATTTTTTTACAGGTATCCCTAGTTTTTTTTTAGTATTGATAAAGTTGACCACATTAATCTCGCAAATCTGTATTTCCCTGTTTAAAATACCCATTCTATTAAATGGAAGCCCAAACAGAATCGCCTTCAATTATGCATTATCATCGTCATTATCAACTAGAAAATAGACTTTTCATTGAAAGTGTATATGGATGGTTCTTTTCTTATTTTGAAAGATATCAAATAGATTCAAGAAAGCAAGTGTTTTTTCGTGGATATAAAATTGAGTAGGGAAAACTAGTTAAAAATAGCAAAATACAATAAAAAAAATGTTAATAAAATCCATTCGTCTGTCTGGTAGGTCTATCAGAACATATTATTATGCACTTTTTTTCTGGTTTAAATGCAATCAAAATCGAAAAGAATCGAAATGATGAAAAACAGACGCTTTTTTCTGATGGGTCTTGCATGTTTTTTTTATGTAATATTGAAATTAAATAGACGATCGAGTAGGGAAACTCGTAGGAAAATTAGGATTAATAAAAAGTCGTTGGTTCTTGTTCAGATTTAAGACCAAGATTATTATTAATAATCTCTCTGTTCAAACATTGAACAGAATGAGCTATTAATTTACCATTTAACGTTACTATCCCTAAACTTTTCGGATTATCTTCTACAGGATGGAACATTAGTAAGGAATTATATAAAAAAAATTAATTAGAGAATTTAAGTCAAGAGATCAAGATTGTCCATGTTTGCCCTTTCTTGAAACATTCAGCTATCGGCCTGCAATTTTGCATAAATATATACTTTCAATGAGTTTTCGATATTCTTGAAGCAAGTTTCTTGGGGAAAATATGATATGAAAGGATATAAAATAGATTTTAAAACGTAAAAAGTTAAATTGTAAACTTCAAGCTTTCTTTAAGCTAACGGTGGATTGAGAACGAAAATTCTAAATTTTATCTAAAAATAATGAATAAAATAAAAATTAGATTTCAAATCATATAAAAGACGTTTTAATTATAAGCTTCCAATAAGCTTACCAGATATTAAAAGCTATATTTTAAAAAATGTTGAAATTTCGTTAATTGGCCGTTATCTGGATTGAAAACAGATTTCTGAACGTAAGAAATTAGGTTCGAAACCTAGAGCTTTCGTTGAGCTTTTAATAGTTTAGACAAGCTTTCTGTGAAAATTCCATATATCATTAAAATTTAATGAATGGGATAAAAATTCAATTCCAAATCATATAAAATGACATTTTAATTTTAAGCTTTCAATAAACTTTCGAAATTTTTGAAGCTTTTTTAGGGAAAATTTTTAATTTAGTAAAAGCATCGTTATCTGGATAAAAAATAGATTTTTACAGGATAAAATAAGGTTCGGAAAATAAAGTTTTCTGGGAGCTTTTAAGTTTTTGCACAGCTTTTGAACGAAAATTTATAATAAACATCCTGCGTCATTACATTTTTTTGGGTCCGAAGAAAATAACCGGGAAATCAGGATCAAATGTCGCGATGTCCGATATTCAAATTTCTCGGTGCGACCCTTTACGAATTTCTGATATTTCTTTTAGATAAATTTCAACTTTTCCGAAATATTTAATTTTTGTATTTTTAACTAACTGTCAAAGCAACTTTCAGCGTTTTTTACATTTAATTTCCGGCCCAGGAAAATATAAAATTCTGCACACTTTATGGACATGTTTACCGTACGCCACTGAATTTTACTTACTTAATACTTAAAATTGCCTACAAAAATCATTTAAATCTTTTTCGGGCAATTAACTGTTTTGACAATAATTCGATTCTTGGAGTCAGAATCTCAAAATTTGGCTTGAAATGTGTACTCCTTTCCTCCTAATAAACGTTGTTTTAATTCAAAAATCTCGCTTGACACAGAAAACAGTAATTCAGTTGATGATTTTACATGGAAAAAAGATGTAAATGTTTTTTGTAGACAATTTTGAGAACTGTTAATTTCATATCTTATGCTTTTCCCGTAAAAGTAACGGACAACAAGATATTCGCGAGAAACGATTTCCGTGACCTTTGACCACGCGTAGAACTGTTAGCGGAACTCGGATCGACGGGAAACTTTCAGATTTATCTGAATAGATTAATATAAAGACTATCTTTAATTTTTCCCTCCCGATAGTCTCGAGTTGAACATAAATGTTAATCTCATAAATTATCTCTAAGAATATTAACATAGAGTTAATCTAAAAGTCGGGTAGACATCTATTTAAATTTGACGAAATTCCTGAAAATTTCTCAGAAAAAAACCCAGAACTATCACAAAAAATCGGAAAAGTTGGGCAAAAATTGAAAAGAACCAAACAAATTTGAAAAATTAATAAAAATCGGAATTTTTAATTTTAAAATCTCCGAAATTTCGAGAAATCGACAATTAATGAAATAAGAAATTTTATTAAAATTGGTAGGGGAATTTAACCGGTTGTGGGCACAGTTGGTTATTTCAGCCACAACTTTTGACCAAGTTAATATTTATGCAGATATATGTATATCAATGGAAGGTAGGTATATCAATTAGGTAACTATTGGCGAGAGAATTTATTTGATTCCGTCAAAAAGAAAAAAATTATTAAACTTTTTATGGAGTAATCAATTTTGAACAAAAAATTATTTTTTACCGGCTGTAGGCACCCCTGGAAAATACCCTGAAAATGTGAAAATATGAAGTAAAACGCCACTAAATAGGAAGAAAAAGAAATGTATTCATTTTCAAAGCCTTTAGCTGTACAAAGAGCAACGAAAAATAGCAAAAAAAAATCATTCAGAGCCAAATAAAAATGAAATGAACATGAAAATGAAAAAAACAAATTGAAAATTAAATTATTGCTCGTCCACATCAGAATCGCAAATTAATTTTTGCAGATGACATGGTTAAAAATTTACAATTTTTATATTTGTTTTTCTGACAATTTAAATTATGTGCATCTGAAACAGCGATAATTCTCCTGCCAAATTTCGCGCGCTTCAGCAAGCGAAACAATCAATTTAGAGGTTGTGTAGCGGGCTCTTTTTTACTTGATAACTTCGCAATGAAAATATCAACATTTAGTTTCATAGATGACTAAAACCTAAAGGGTATGAGCGTCGGAACAATTTTAACAATTTTTCTCAAGCAATATGATGAGATTGTTCTCAAATAAGATTTTAAAAAATAGTCCGCCTGACGACTGTGAGAGGACTGTTTTAGGTTAGGTTTTCGTCAGGGTTATGATAAGTCGAGGGGTATATGTTAACATAAACAACAATATTTGACAGTTTGTTAGCCAAACACACGGTTTCAGCGAAAAAATTAGGTGCCCACAACCGGTAAAACGTTGGTGCCCACAACTGGGAAATTCAGCAATTCAGAGCTGTAAAAAATGACCAGAAAATTTTTCGGTGTGAACCGATATAAAATCACAAAATATATTGAATTTCCTTCAGAAATATACATTATAACCTTTTTGCTATAATTCACATCAATTTATCGCACTTTGAAGACAATAAACATTTAGATCACAGTTGATTTTCACACATTAAAAGATGTTATCGACTGTAGCTACTACGCATATGCGTTTATTCGCTTCGGTTTAGTACAAAAACATTGTGCTAACATAGCGCACAAACGACAATTATCAGATCAGCTGCATCTGCTCACTGTCAAAAGTTATACAGGGGTGCCCACAACCGCATAATGCCCACAACCGGTTAAATTCCCCTACATATAAAAATGAAGAAAATTTTCTTCAATTCGGAAAATTTCATGGAAATTGAAAAATTATTTTTGCTCGAGTAAAATTATCCGCATTTCCCGAGTTAAAATATTTACCAATTTTTATAAATTTTCCGATTTCCATCAAATTCTGAAAATATAGTTTAAATAAGAAGAACTAGAATTAATTGCATGATTTTTGTCCTAATTAGCAGTCGCCTCATAAGCATAAGATAATATTCCACCAGCGTCCCTTTCGACGTCCCTTCGAATTTGAAGCTATCGGCTCATTTTTCATATCGAAAGCTTAGCAATATAAATAACTTCCTGTACGTGTCAATTTCTCTTTCACCCATTGTTCAACAAAAGTCGATAAAATATAACGATGGAAAAGGTTCAATAAAACGAAAAGTTTCATGAATTTTCGATAGAGATATTTTAGATAGAGTACCTCTTACAAGGCCAGGATACGGATCATGAGTGACCGATTCGATCCATCTTTAGTCGAGCCATCTCGATAAAGTCGAGCTTAGTATATAAAGTTTTGTTAGTGTAAAAACGTAGATCATCATCATGTCACAAGATCTTGAAATATTCGGTTTTTTACAAAAATTTTCGAATTTCACGAAATTTCCCAATTTTTATCAAATTTTCAGATGATTATTAATTTTTGGAAATTTCTGTATAATAGAAAATACTATTTATCAGATCATATTTTAGTCGCAAGTCTAAAGTTAGACATTCTCATCCAAATTTTTGGATAAAGACGAGGAGGTCATATATAGGTATATTTATTGCATTGCATGATATTCTAGAGTAGACAACGGTAGACCTTAAAAATGAATACTTGAATGAAAGATTTGTTTTCTAAAGATATTTCCGATATTTCCACGCAATCGCATAAATATTTATATTAAAAATTTACAGAAAATTCTAATCCTATTTTATTGGAGTGATTAAAGTGGGAAATCCCTAAATAAAAATTATTAAATTATTTTTAAAATCTAGTGTATTTCTCATTGAAATTTTCGGTTTTAGTATCTATGGAGAATATAGATAATAATAGCAATCTATTTCCAATGAATAGTTAATTGCCAAACAATTCATATCAATTCTTTCAGATCGCGTAAACACGCGCATAAATTTATAAAACAAAGAGAAATTTTAGTCTACAAAATTGTAGTATTAAGAAAATAAACATGCAATCTTAAATAACCATCAAAGATATTCCGAAATAATACGCAAATCAGCTTGCGCATTATTTACTTATTTATTAAGCTCAAGCCAGACAGAAAAAAAAATTGGGAATTAAATACAATGCAAATGCAAACAGATAATTAAAATTTCTTGATGAAAAATATCAAATCCGCCGATAAATACAATAGAAATTTTATCAATTAAATTTCGAAAATATTCAAATACACAGGGGTGTGACTGATAATTAAAATATCTTGTCGATCTGTATTTTGCCCACACTTTTCAGACAAACGCAAATATTTATCTGAACTTATTTTTTTTTGATAAATTTTTTTTAAATTGACCAAATTTTTATCAAATTGAATTTCTTTTGGGAAAAGAAAAATTGTTGGTTAATCCAAAGTTAATCCATTTTTAGTAATCCTTTGAATTCTGAAATATCCGACATAAAATGAAATACAAGTATAAATACTCCTCGAAAATCGAATTTAAAACCGACACAACCTTTAATACTGACTAAATTTCATAGCGAATTTTACCTTTTATATTGCGCAAATGGATTAACGCCACCAACCGAGAGAAGGATTTTATTTGCAAGAGAATCCCCCTCCTAACATTTACCGACTTATTTTCGAATGGGCAAGAAATATCGCTAAGAACTCGACTTTATGAATGAAATACTTGCGCAATCGCGTTTTATTTTAAAAAATTCGCGATGTGGATAGAGAATTGAAGAGAATTTAAGTAGGGGAACGTTGATACTGAATTTAATTATGAAATTTATTAAAATAAACAATTAAATTCACTGGTTAATTGACTTTAATATTTAAAATAATTATTGAAATCTAAATCCATCGGATTGGAATAATTATTTTAAATAAACCCTGCGACTAAACTATAACAAGGAAGGAATCGAGATCTGGTTCTCAGAAGTCTCAGGCATCTCAGAAGATGTTGCAAACATACGATACATTACATTACCACATACTTATATCTTCTTATGCCAAAAAAATTTAGATAAAGCAGTGGCAGTGGCAGTCTAATATGCACAAGGCGCAGAGCGCACATTCTTAAATCCCTCGGGATTAACCGGTAAAATTTCTATATAGTTAGATCGATCAGACAGATAATCTTTTAAATAATTCCACTTCGAAATTTATAAAATAATCGAATAAATTATAATTTGCTGACTTGTCCTAGCATTCCTAAATTTTCTATTACATTTTCCGACTTCTTCAAGTGTTACCGAGTTTTTTTCGACTTTCCCCTATTTTACATCGATAGGCATTTGCAGTATAATCTGCCTTGCCTCATAACAGAGAGTTAAGTGTCTAATTGATGAGTTATTCAGTTTTGAAGAAAATTGCCACTAGTTTCTAGCTGTGAAATGGAAATCTTTCAGCAGAATATATGTCTTTTCTTAAGACAGTCAAAAGCAATAAAAAATCTGTAAAAAACATAAGAATTTAGAGGGATGAGTAGTCGCTACTTATATCTACTTTTCCCGATTTTATCTAATTTATCGGATTTGTCCTAAAAATTCCCAATTTTCCCTTATTTTGATAGAATTTTTCCAGATAATTTCCTGACAATATTTACTATTTGTCCTGACATTTCTCGCATCTTACCGAAATTAATTCGAATTTTCCCCTACTTTCCATTATATCAACTTCTTCCTATTTTATACGTTTTCTCAACTTTTCTTCCGTGTTTCCCTAGAAAGTTTACGCCTTTTCGGACTTTTCCAACATCGTAAATTTTTTCGCAAGTTATTCGGATTTTCAAACATTTTCCTAGGATTGTTAGATTTTTCCCGAGTTTAGCAAATTTTTCTTAATCTTTTCCGAATTTTATCTCGCCTTCTCGCGACTTTTCCCGACTTTCTTAACTTTCTTTCGAAATTTAGCAATCTATTTGACTTTTCATGAATATTTCTCGCATTTAATTGAATTATCTGAATATCGCAATGGTGTGTGGTCAATATTTCCACGAGGTGGCTAGAATTTGATGTACCTAATTCAACTGGAGAATCTTTAACAAACTATCGGTTTATTAGCGCGAGTCAGGATATTGTATTTAGCGCGAGTCAGGATACTTTATAAATCCTATCTATACCAATTCCATTATTTTTCAGTCAGTTTTCAAAACAAATTTTCAAACAAATTTATTCTGAAGGGAGAAGGGAATTTTGTTTCATTTTTATAAAAAATAATTGATTATTTTCCGGTATCCCCACATCTATTAAAAAAAAATTAAATGAATAAAACTGAATTGTATTGAAGGCGAGGGGGGACGTTTTTGGACCCTGTTTTTAATGAACTTTCAATGAGCTGCCGTCACTTTCGAAGTTTTTTTTTAAAAGGACCGTTATCTGCTTAGAAAATTGATTTTAAAACGTCCCATACTTAAAGCTTTCGTAGAGCTTATTATTGTTTTGGGAAAGCTTTTTGTGAAAATTAATTTTCATTCGAATTTAATAAATGGGATAAGAATTGGATTCGAATTTATAGCAAAATGAAATTTTAATTTTAAGCTTTCAATAAGCTTTCCATACTGTTGAAGTATTTTTTTTGGAAAAATGAGAAATTTCATTAAGGGGTCTTTATCGGGATCAAAAATAGATTTCAAGACGTACAAAATTAAGCTCAGAATTTAAAGCTTTCATTGAGCTTGATTTTGTTGAAGAAAGCTTTCTTGGCAAAAATTCATTTCATTTGACAGTAATGAATTGCAAGAAAATTTGATCCCAAATTATATAAAAAGAAGTTTTAATTTCAAGCTTTCAATGAGCTTTCGAAACTGTTGAAGCTTTGCTTTTAGAAATTTCGATTCAGATTCGACAGAGATTCTCATACATATATCAAGATATTTTATTGCAAATATTATTTTAATTAAATATTAACTGGCTTGATGATTTGATCAAATATTAACTGTATTTTCCTAAGATTTTATAAACTTTATCTGTACTATTCTACCTTACCCCGATTTTTCAAAGACTTATCCAGCCTTGCCCGAAGTTTTTTGGACTTATTTAAAGAATATAAATAGTATATTATACAAAATGGAGATTGGAAAAGGGCAGGACACTCTAAAATTCATTTAATTGAAGACTATAAAACCACTTGCTAGTCATATCAATCCTAGACAGAATTTAGGAGATCAAGATGCATTCAAATCCGAATTTTCACGGGGCACCTTGTATCGATCCCCCTAAAATCAGGGGACGAATTTAATGGAAAAGTTTGTTCCATAATATCTTCACTTGACCATTAGGTTTATTTCCACTTAACCAAATTTTTCAGTTCCCAAAGAAAATTTCCCGGAAATTTAGGTTTTCCACAATATTGTCAGAAAAATGTTATAAAATGTTTTTATTTGGTTAAAAAAAAGAAGAAATTCAAAACGGTTAAGTTTTTGAAAAAATTTCTGAATAAAAACTCTTCGTAAATAACTAAAAAATATTTTCTCATCGTTAGATTAAAAAAATTTTGAAAAAAATTGCTTTAGAAATTTCGCTCAAAAGTCTATCAATTTTATTGAATTTTGTACAAGTCGAATTTCATGGGGATTTTAAAAATAAAAGTAGATAAGCGATCTCCGATCTTAAGGTATTGATAGATCACGTAGATCCTCCGCTATTTGAATTCATATCGAAAATTCTTAATATTAAATTTCCCGGAAAATTATAACAATTTCCCTACAGACAACCGATTTTCCTTTTTTTTCGGCTTTATATCGACCCCACCTCCTTTAAAATTAGGCGTTGGTTTTTTTAAAAAGTTGTTTCTACAATTTCTTCATCGAATCTTTAAATTTAATTACCTATCATCTCATTTCCCGATCTCTTAATAAGATTCCATGGAAATTCCAATTTTAAAAGCCCAATTAATACATTACTTTTACCTCTGTCAGATTAGGATAACTATTTCCTTAGTTTAGTCTACAGTCGAAATTTCACAAGCCACAACGCAAATTTCAGATAACAACCAAACCAGATAAGTATCAAAATTCAATGAAACTCATGAAGATGCTAAAATTTCGTTAAGATCATAAAATTCTGC
>JANTOP010025905.1:0-12419 GCA_027564815.1 Symmerus nobilis | reverse complement strand
TCCCAATAAAATAAGGAATCATAAAAATGCTATTGGATTTGAAAATATGAAATGGTCAAATTCGATGCAACCTACTAGGTAGTCACTCTAGCGCTCAATCGTATTTGTTATTTCGTTATTTTGATCATTTATTAATCCATTGCTGTTGACCAATTACATATTAATAGCAATGGATGTGTATTGTTTTAGATGATACGCCCAATACACAAGGAGTCTCCGTATAAGAATACTTATTACTTGCAACCTCCTTCTTCAAAAGCGGGTACACTACCCATTACGCCATGAAGAGGTTTCACTGGTGCACACCTTTTACTAATGTTTTCAATTTTAACATTAGATAGAAAGAGATGTACATAGGAAGTGTGCACCAATCGGATCCAATCGGATTCCACATTGGTATATTTTCACTTTTTTCATTATTTTACAACGTTTTGAGAAAATTAAAATTGTTTCAAATTATTGGTTGTTCTGAATCCCTGTAATTTTTTCTTAACCCATTGAGGCATAGAATTTTAGAAAATAAAGGCCCGTGTTGTACAGAAATTTTTTTTTTTTATGAATGCTAATGAGCCTGTCATAACTTGCTAACATAAGCGAACACATTTATAACATTTGTTGATGGTATTGCCTGGTATTGCCGTAAGAGAGACTAAAATAAGCGCAGCAATTGCAAAGTTTCGAGGTCGCTCGAAAAAATATCCCACCGTGCATATTCACGCATACACGCATATCCCATAAAGTTGGGATACTTTTAATAACACAGTGCCTCAAAGAGTTAAAGTGCCCTCTCCACTGCGGCACATCCCACTGATTTTCAAATTTGAATGTAACGGATTCCACAATTCAACTTCAACTTGAATTGAAAGCATATCAATTTTTGAAACTATAACGCAGACATATACTGAAACATTTTAATATTTTATCATATTAAATATATTGCTATCAAACGGATAATGAAAATATTCATTATCATTATCTCGTCTTGTTATTTCGCGCATACATTACGTCCGAGAACATACGGTATTAGCCGCCTCCTAATGTTTTTGTGCCAAAACTTACACCTCTCTCCTCGTTTTTCCTTCTGTAGCCTCTTTGATGACAGTTCGGCGACATGTGGATTTTTGGTCGTACTGTTTTACGACGTTTGCTATGTTTCCTAGCAATCATTGCAGAGTGTGCCCAATCCAATTCCCATTTTGTCTCTTAACTTGGACGATGATGATGATGATTGATGATTTGAGACGACTAACGGGTAACATACTTTACAAATACGTCTGAGACATCTATTAATGAATGCTTGGAGGCTATAGACAGGATTGCATTTGTCGTTTCCCAAGTTTCCATATAGTAAAACAGACAAGCAGTTTGATAGCTTCCCAGATGTTGGAAGGTCTCTACTTTATCTATACCAACGAGACTGTTGAAATCTAGACTGTATGATGATTAAAACTTGAATAGCATAGAGTTTTAACTAGTACAGATTAGAAATTAAGTCGATAATTACTTGTACGTTTTTCTTGAATTAGGGATGTTGACCAGGTTCATGATATGATGGATGATATTGCGGAACAACAAGATGTAGCGCGAGAAATATCTGATGCAATATCGAATCCGGTTGCATTCGGTCAAGATGTGGACGATGAGGAATTGGAAAAAGAACTGGAAGAATTAGAACAAGAAGAGTTGGATAAGCAATTGATTGGTGTTGGACCAAGCGCTACCGAAATGCCGGAAGTGCCCAGCGATGAAATTAGAGAGAAGGCAAAAGAAAAGAAGAAAGGTATGACCTCAGTTGTTGTGCATATTATCTAAATTCCAATCGAAATGAAACTTATGTATTTTACAGCAGAACCAACAGCAGAAGATGATGAAGATATGAAACAACTATTATCATGGGCTAATTAGTTAGGAGGGTTTCGCATATTTTACTGTAAATAAATAGAAAATAGCAACAACTCGTCAAAATATTTAACAAATTATACAGTTTAATGGCCGATTCACCAAAATTTATTGATTGCTACGTCTACGGTAATTAAGTAATATTTTGAATAGTAAACATTTGTGCTGTAAACTGATTACAGAATATTCACAAATTAAAAAATTTAATTATTTTTTTTTATATTATTATTTACTGATATATTTAATAATTTTTCCATGCAAACTTGATGCTTTTGTTCATCATATTGCTTTATAAACAACAAAATATAAATAAAAGTTAAATGATATGATTAACATTTACATTAATAATATGGACAATAATTAAAAAGGTTTCTTCACTAGTCAAGAACCTGGCATAACCTGTTAAGAAATCGCATCAGAAAAGTAAAATATAGGTGAACTCTTGCGTTGAAAAATAATAATTCGCTTTCTTCGTATTATGTTTTATATAAATACGATAAATATATTATTCATGTTTTTTCCGTTAAACAGCTTATAAATTTCGTCTTTAGAAAGAGTGGGATACTATTTTTATATTTTAAGGGTATTTTTCAGGTTGCTTGATGTATGTAATTATATTTTTGCTTACCTAGGAAAAAATAATATGCTCTATTTATTACGATTATTTTGATGGTACATAGGTAACACTGAAAGTTTTGAGCCTTGCAACATTGTAAAAATATTTCGAAACCAACTTCAGAGTTTTCGTAAAATTTGACATTTTTCCAGTCAAATATACTTTACCGCTTCAAAAAATCATTTTTCATTCAGGTTTTGTAAGCATTTAAAGTTTTTGTGTTTTTCAAACAGATGAATTTTAATAAAGATGCGATAAGAGGCAAAATTTGCTACAATTTCAAAGTTGAATTATTTTGTCTACAATGTAGTGATGAAATGTTTCTTAATTTCGTGATAAAGCCCCATTTTTAGTAACAATAAAAAACAGGTTCAATGAATGCTCACGTATACGTAGTAGCCTCAGTGATAAATTTCGTGAAGGTCGTCCAGTTACAGAAGTAACAGAAAAAACCATTGCTGCTGTACGAAAAATAATAGAAGAGGATATCCGAGTAACACACAGTTTTATTCGTGCATTCCTTGGCATTGGCATTTCACAAATTTATAAGATTTTGTATTGTCATTTGCGTGTAAAAAAAATTTGTTCTCGTTTTATACCCCATAACAGAACAAAAGTAGGAACAAGAGGAGAATGCCAAAAATGGTTTGAAAGTGGAAAAATGCATTGAAATAATGGAGAATATTTCAAAAAACAGAAAAATAGACAATAATTTTAAAAGATAATTCGTTTTCTATTTTAGGCTCAAGACTTTCAGTGTTATCCTAGTATTAAGCAAACATGAATTCATTCCTAATTTTAAAAGAAGATTTAATTTAATGATTGTATTATATACAGTTTATTATATTTTTAATTATAAAATGTGAATGTGGATGAAGTGAAGACACACTTTTTTTTAAACAGTTTTTCTTGTAAACTTGATTTTCCGCACTACTATTGTTTTCTCGTGGACGGGGACATATGAACCGTTCATTTGCCAAATCGATTAACTCCACTTTTTGGATTATTTCAAATTTAAGTGCTAAAGCACTTGGTTAAGTAATAGTTTTTTATATTTGTAATAAATTTTGAAAATAATTAAGATTGACACCATTAAACGACAAATTTTTTTTTTCCATTGTAATTTTAGAAAACAATGCGCATCATTTCATTGCACTTCTCCACTTTTTATTTTATGGAATTAATTTGGCAAGTGAACGGCTCATATGACAACTAGGAGTGCTTATTTTGAAGACAAAAAATCCACATTTATCGTATTTGCCATGGATTTTTTTAAAGTGGTACTTGAGATACAATATTGCCGATATTTGCATAAATATTCTCTCTCCGGCTCTCTATCTCTCTCAATCTCCGTCTAGATCCCTCTCTGTCTCAATGAAAATAACATTGTACAATAACATCCTATTCTAGGAAATGATTTTACTTAAGTTTATATAATTTACGGTATCGAATCCTGTTGCAAAGTATATTAAATTAATGAATTCCATTAAAAAAAGATTTAGCTTTCCAACAAAAAAAACTGCAAGTCTCTACATATCTTAGTTCAGCCACAAATGTAATAGAACCGGAAAATGACCAATTCGTTCCACTGTGCGGCGGGTCACCGAGTGGCTCATCTCATAATTTTCAAATTTGATTGTATGACACTAAAATTCCACTTCACTGTTCACTATCTTCACTTATTACGTTTAAAAATATCACTACAATTTCACTTTCTATCACTCTGAACATTGATAATCTATTTCCAAACAGCGCCTAAAATTAAATATACATACTTGTATTCCTGGGGTAGATAGATATAATAATCGTAAAAGAATGTAGTTCAATATAGGTAGTTCTCAGGATAATTTACTCCTACCTATACGCAACCAGCTTCTTTTAAAATGGTTTTTTGAATTATTTCGTTTCTCAGCACTGGTTTTTGGAAAATTCATCTTGACAT
Organism: Symmerus nobilis; assembly: GCA_027564815.1. Classification (NCBI taxonomy): domain Eukaryota; kingdom Metazoa; phylum Arthropoda; class Insecta; order Diptera; family Mycetophilidae; genus Symmerus; species Symmerus nobilis. The sequence continues at coordinate 7,962 of JANTOP010025905.1, read as the reverse complement.
ACCAAACAATATTGCCAATACATTGCCATATACCAATTTGGTCGGCCAACCTAATTGTACATCTTTCCAATAGCATATTTGTAAAAACCTATTTTCAGTCCAAAAGGCATTGAAGGGTTAACTTTTACAAATTTTATAATTTTGTCTTGTAGACCAACTATCTACGCAACTTTCATAGAACAAAACCTTTTTGGCTGCCGAAAAACTACCACCTTACGTTTTTGCATGAAAAAATCGGCTTTTTTTTATTAAGGGGCTAGCGAAAAAATTCCAACTTCCAATTCGCATAGCAATCACTTGAGCAAATTTTTCGGTAGGCGACCGGTATTTTTCCCAACTCCATATCGACGATATGAACAACTTTCCCATACATCACTACGACGTCAGAACCCAAGTAGTATTTATTTCCGGGGGAAAACTGATTTTTGACTATCAGCACCATCATTGGCAGGCGGCGATTTTTTTCAACATTTTTCCTAGGGCCATACCAATCCAACGAATAACTTTCCCATACATAAGTTTCACGTGGGACGCCATTTTGAAGTAGTTTCTGGTGATTTCAATCTCTACTTCCGTTTAATGAATCAACTATTTGGGTAAATATTTCGTGCTCCTCTAACGGCTATTTTAGCCCAAGTACTTACGGTGCTATTATGAGCGTCCAATGTTTAGTCGATCTTTGAAGTTTGATTCTAGTATCTTCTCTAGTTAAGTTTATCCTAAAATTGCACAGCAATGCCTACAATGGCAAACTCTTAATAAATACTTACCATTTTTGACTTAAATATATACGGTAGCTGATCCATTCAGACCGATATAAGGGGATTCGGGCATCTGAGAGCAGTAGTTTTATTTACAAGATCCTATTAAACAAATTTGCACGAGAGATAACAAAATATTGGAAAAATCATTGCCCCTAGTAATTCTCTTGGCGTTAAACTTTTTCCAAACTGTTAACGAAAATCACTGTATGCTGAACTCCACGGTTACTGTTCTTTTCGTTCAGGAATTAACTTAGTTCAGCAATCTTATAAGCGCCTAATATACTGCGTTAAATATGTGGAATAAGCGTGACTTCGAATTATGGAGAAATGGGAGAATATTTCGTTACACGTTAGACAACAAAGTTAAGTACTTAGTGATTCGATTTAAGTTTGGATTACAGCGTATGCTTCGCATCAAAGACTCCGGTATCCGCTCTGTTTGGTTTATGTTTAGCGTACAGACATTTTATATTCGATTCGAGTTCATCTTCAAACAGGGAGACGTCAGGAACATATTAAGGGCGTATAAGTTGTGATGAAGCTCAATTCTTTCCACCCTCCGACAATAGAAAATGGGAATTCGACGGCTGTTCGTATATTTCATCGACATCAAAAATTTCAAACTCTTCGTTAGATACTGGTAGTCTGGCAACCCCCTCTATATTAAATTGCACAATTCGTAAAAGCCAATCATACAATCCAACGACACATTTTATGATTTTACGATTAAATCTTCTATATTATTGTAAAATAAAAAAAAACTCGTACGATTATAATTATGTATCTTCTCTAATATATTTGAATAACACAAAAAAAAAATCAAATTCCCAACATTTCACAGTACGTTCGCCGACAACGCATCGATTAAATTTTATCGAATTAAAGCACCCGTCATACAACGTCGGACGATAAGAAAAAAATGGGTGACAACCGTGGCACACGTGTATACGTCGGCAATTTGGGCGAGAAGGTGAAGAAGGAGGACATCGAAGATGAATTCACAAAATATGGTAAATTGAATTCGGTGTGGGTTGCCTTCAATCCGCCCGGCTTTGCATTCGTCGAATTCGAGTATCGTGATGAGGCGGAGAAGGCGTGCGACATACTGAATGGGACGGAAGTGTTGGGTTCAAAGTTGCGCGTCGAAATATCGAAAGATCGTCGGCCACGTGGTGGACGTGGTGGTGGCGGCGGTGGTCGGGATCGTGACGATTTCCGACGATCGGGCGGCGGTGGTGGTGGTGGTGGTGGCCGAGATCGTGGCGATTTTCGGCGATCGGGCGGCGGTGGTGGTGATGGTGGTGGTTTTCGACGCGGTGGCCGCGGTGGTGGCGGTGGTTTTGGTGGACGGGACAGTTTTGGGGGTCGTGACGGTGGTCGAGATTTTGGTGGGCGACAAGGTGGTGGCGGTTTTGGTGGTGGTGGCGGTGGCGGAGGCGGTGGCTTCCGGAGCGGTGGCGGTGGTGGTGGCGGATTCAGAAGTGGCGGTGGCGGGGGCGGCGATCGGTTCCGGTCAAGATCACCGGCTGGTGGCCGAGGAAGATTTTAGATCATAAGTTGCATTTATTTTTTATTTTTAATTCAACTTTTTATTTTTAATTCAAGAATTAATTTCATTCTGAAATTATTGATAAAATTTAACTAAACAATGGATGATGTTTTATTTCATGAAAAACTTTAGTGTGTAAGAATGAATTTTGTAATTTCTAGTCTCGCGCGACACTAAAAGTGGGGGGTTTGGGTCAGTGGCAAAAGACTACAAATTAAATTATTTTTTTTAAGATTACACTTCACTTTTTTTAATATGTTTTTATCTATGAAATGTATAAAAAGAAATTAAAAACAATGAAATTATTAAATCTTACAAATAGAAGCCTCTGTCGATTTATTTATTTTGGATTTATTCCTCAAAAACTCTTAGGGAAAAAAATGAATTAAAAATCGTAAAATTTCATTAAAATTGAAAAATATTTAAAATTTGTATAGAAAATAGACTTTAAATGACATTGCTTCTCAATTTTTGCGGAGCTTTTGTACGAAAAGTTTAGTTTTGATATTTTTGTATTTTTTCTCAACTAATTTACAAACTTCTTGCGTCATTACATTCTTTTGGATCCGAAGAAAATAACCGGGAAATGCAGATCAAATGACGAGATGTGCGATATTCAAATTTCAAGGCGCGAGCCTTTACGAAATGTCTGATATTTCTTGTGTAAATTTAAACTTTTCCGAAATATTTAATTTTTGTACTTTTACCTAACTGTCAAAGCAACTTTTGCGTTTTTACATTTTTTTTCCGGCTCAGGAAAATATAAAATTCTTATGTTGATATTGAGCACACGCCACTGGATGGAAGGCTACTATTCCGAATAACATCCGTGGGGATGCGAGTAAAACTCTACAGTTCTACCCCATAGCTCTTCAACTAATCCAGTATAGAATACTTTATCTGTTTTAACTAAATTGATCGACTTTAGAAGGAATATTTTCAATCGTAAGCATCCTAATGCGAAACCGTAAATAAAAAGCACGAAATGCTCATGTTCTAGCCCTAATTTACAATTAACATATCAAATTTAGAAAATAAAATTATATTTCATCAAATCAATTTACAAGTAAAGGGACGCAGCAAAAACGATGTCTCGCTTCAACAGTCTAATACCTTCCGAAAATTTATTTTCCAATTCTGTATTCCCTATCGTTTTTGCTGCTTGACACATTTGCCTGAGCAACTCCTCCAATCGACGCATACATCGTATAATTGATCCCTCAAATATATCCGTCATTTTACACAAATTTAAGAACGTTGTACCTTTACACCAAGCCATTACAACGTCCATCATGTATGGCTTAAATTTTTCCACATACTCATCTTCGTCCATCTCCAATTTACATTCAATTGATACTTTAGCTATCCGACGAGCGAGATCTTGCATTTGACGTAGTGGACCTACGGTGAAAGGGAAATATTTATAAAATGATTTCTGGAATCTCAAAATAAACATACCGGATAGGTCATCAGCGGATTTCGGTGCTTCGGCACTCTTTTCATCGCAAACGAAACAGGATAGTAGCGCGACACTCTGTTCGGTTGTTAAATTATTAAATATTCCATTGAAAATCATTTCCGTTATTAACAGTTCATCGCCGGAACTTAATTCACAGGCCACCCGTCCCTTAAATTCGATAACATCAGCGGCCGAACAGTATCCGAGCCGACGTAACACTCTCTTTCGAAATTTCAATTCATCCATTTGTAGGAGACTTTTTGCCGATCGCAGTTCATCTTTAGCGACTTTTAATTTATTTAAAACTTGTAATTTATCTGAATATTTGGTATATAATTCATTTAGATCGATTGCGTTATGCAATGGATGGGCAAATAATTGTTTTTCGAATTTATCAATCATATCAACGATGTTCTTAAATTCCTTTGAATTTATGTGCATGTCGGTGATGGGATTAAGTAACGGTGGACCTTGTGGGAATCGTTTCTTTACCTCCCTGATCGTTTTCAGAACGGACATTCGATTGTCAGACGGTCGTAAATCATTCGGATAGTAAACCCGTAATGAACTTAATCGAGATATTAATTTATGAACGACTGGTACAACCTCAACCCGACCATCTTTACCCGGTGGGCAAGGTTTCGGTGCCGCATCGGCATTAAAATCATCGCTTACATGTAACAGTACATCAACGATGATTATATATTCCGAATCTAGGGGATTCTTTTTATTATCCTCTTCCTTCTTCTTAAAATTCACGATAATACCCCAATCAAATTCATCGCTTCCCGATTGAATTTTAACCATTCGTCCGGGTTGAAGGAACGGTAAAATATACGTTGGAGTTGTGATGAATTTCTGGAAATCTTTTCCTAACGTATCAAGTTGATCGCGGAGGGTGTAGTACGATGAGATATTCGCTTCGTTTGGTATTGTAATCTCATCCAATTCCCGTTGGATATTCTCAACGTTTTTATATAGATTCGGGATCGATGCTTGATTTTGAAATTGGAAAAATGACCGTTCCAACATGTATTCCGGATTGATTTCCTCAACGCGAAGTAAATTCAATACCATGTTGTAGGTGAGATGGAAAGCGGAATTTATTGGATCCGCTTGGCCTTGTACGATTTCCTTACCAACGGCCGGTGCCATCTTTTCGTCAATCATTAATATAACGATACCTTTGTCGTCCAAACCACGACGTCCAGCACGTCCAGACATTTGGATATATTCACCGGATGTTATCCATCGCATCGATCGACCGTCATATTTCCGGGCACTGGTGAACAGTACCGTCCGTGCTGGCATATTCAATCCCATAGCAAATGTTTCCGTTGCAAATAACGCTTTTATTAAACCTTCACCAAATAGAATTTCAATTGTTTCCTTTAGGATCGGTAACAACCCCCCATGATGAATGCCGATCCCTCTACGAAGCAGTGGTAGCACATTTTCAACTTGGGGTAGTTGCCGGTCATCTTCCGACAACACATCCATTGCATTATTAAACACTTCGTCCACCAATTTCTTCTCTTCGATCGTATTAAAATCTAATTTCGCCATTTGCATTGCGTACAGTTCGCACTCCTTTTTGCTGAACGAAAAAACGATAACCGGTGCGAAATTTCGTTCCATTATCATTTTAACGATTTTAAAGATATTCGTTTGACCGGCATTCGCATTTTTCGGCCCACCTTTTCGACCCTTCTGATCACCGGCTGAATTACCCGATGCGGACAGAACATTCATCGCCGTATCAAAGTTATCCTCTTTAAATTGTCCCCGCTCATCGACGACCAAATGAATCCCATCCCCACCGGCCGGAAATAGGTAATGTTGTAATGGGGTCGGCCGATAATCCGTATAGACAACGTGACAATTTTGTTTATGTAGATAACAGACCCATTCACAAAATTGACGGGCATTTGGGATGGTGGCCGACAAGAAAACGTAATGGACGTTATTCGGGAGTAGGATTAACGTTTCTTCCCAGACAACACCCCGTTCCTTATCCCTCATATAATGGATTTCATCGAAAATGACCCAACCAACTTCACGCATTATTTCCGAACCGCGGTACAACATATTCCGTAAGATTTCCGTTGTCATTATTAAACATGAAGCGGTTGGATTTATTGTTGCGTCACCAGTCACCAAACCGACATCCTTAAATTCCTCACTGAACTCTCGGTATTTCTGATTGGATAACGCTTTTATTGGGGTCGTGTAAATTACTCGTTGTCGGGCCGCTAATGATCGTGCTACCGCATATTCGGCAACCACTGTTTTACCGGCTGATGTATGGGCGGAAACTAATACCGATTGATTGTTTTCTATGCATAGGATTGCTTCCTTTTGAAATGGATCCAATACGAACGGATATTCTTTCGATGGTTTAGACGTTGATGGTTTTAATTGTTCATAGGTTTGACCTGAAAGTTGAATGTTAGAACAGAATTAAGTACTGAATGACCGAATCAATATTTACCGGGATAAACAGCAACTTCGTGCGTGCACGCTTCGGGGGAGTCAATTATGTGAACGGTTATACGGGATTCAATTACATCTAACCTGAAATGTATTTAGATTTGAAAGATCTACGTGTGGATCTTAATGGGTAACGTTACTTTATGTCATCCAAGATTGATTCCATCTTAACCTTCTTTGTACTGCCATGATTGTCTTCTACATCGTCCGCTGGCCTCTTGATTATAGATTCTCTAAAATGAGGTAGCGAAGAGCTAGTAGCTTTCAGTTTTAATAATTATTAATTGGAAAATATTACATTTCACCTGGCTCTGGTTCATCGGCAACAACGGGATTTTGGGCTGGTTCCTCCGGGTAGTTGTCATTGAAGCAATCAAAGAAATCGTCAACGTTGGCCATCGTTAAATTACGTCGAGTTACGAAATAAAAATTGTCTATAATTGAGCTAGAAAAATTAAATTAATTGTTGAAACTCAACAAACAATTGAAATAAAATACGAAATAAATCCCTCGTGCTGCTGAAATGTCAAAAACACAAACAACAAAATGATTCGTTCGTTTTGAAATTTCGATGGATTGATTACAAATTTGTTCTTTTATCTATTTTAATAAGGAATGGTAACAAACGAGGGGAAGGGAAAATAATATTAGTTAATGGGTCGTCATCCATATTTGAGAGATAATTCACTGAGTAAACGAAACGATTTTTCACTGAGAAAAGAGAGTATTAACAGGAATGGTAGATTTCACAAAAAATCGTGCCTTTTTCTCAGTAAATTATCTTATTCAACTATGGAGGTATTATATATGGAGACGGCCTAACAAACCAAAGACGTATCATTTCGTGCTTACTGTGACGTATGTGCCTACTTAAGGCAGTAGAATTTTGCATATATAGTTACATGAAAAACTTATTCATGTTAAACATTTATAACTTCGCTACTGAACAATTCTCTCTCGTATTCTCTCGGAACCGATTTTTATTTATTATTTTGAGTAAAAGGAGGGCGCGAGGTAAAGGCAGGTATATGATACACAAAATTTGTATGCAATTCATATGAAAAGGCTGGAGCCTGATTCCCGTATAAATTATATGTAATTTCCCCTTTCCCCTTATCTCTACTTTATACTATTAAATTAATTTGTTGTTGTTTTCTATGTCATATTTTTCTATATACGGCGCTATGCTAGAGAGACTACAAATTTCTATATTCAATACACACCCGACACATTTTGGTCCTCACTTTGAGCCAGCACTATTAGATCTTATTCTCACTAGTCAACCATCCGTCGGTTTGAATGTTACGCAGTCGTCTTTGCCGGGTATTGCTGATCACGATTTTGTTATGTGCTCTTTTAATATTTGTACTTCTATCTAGCCTGAAGAAATGTATAGTTTCAGAGACTAACCATATAGACGTACCCGAGACGTCAGTAAGTAAGTTCAATTTGATTGTGTGGAATCAAGTTTTTACAATTAATAACATTGATTTGATGTTAAATTTCCTCGAAAAATCAATATCGAATCTTTTTGATCTCTGTGTTTCAGTTAAAAGTATTGTTAAATCTAATAAGAGTCCCCGTTGGTTTTCTTCGGCCATCAAGCTTGCTATCAAATTAAGCGATATAGCATATCGGGCGTGGAAACGTAATTCGTCAAATTGTAATTGGGAAAGCTTTCGTCGACTTCGTAATGATGC
>JANTOP010025894.1:0-12419 GCA_027564815.1 Symmerus nobilis | reverse complement strand
CACTGGATTTACTCCTACAAAATCAGCGGTTGTGTGTGCTTCTTACCCAAATTCTTCTAATAATTTAATTTGACTGAGAATGTAGATAAATAAATAGTGAGTGGATTTAGATTTTTAGTATATGTACCATACGGCCAAGTATAAAATACCCGGGTATAGTAATTGGGAAACTGAAAAATATAGTGATAATATAATATAGACTTAGGTACACTATATGGGAACATACAAAAGGGGTACATTATTCTGAAAATATTAAAGTTTTCAAGGTTTGGAATATTTATTATATCGAGTTATAATTAGAAGTCGGATATTCTTTGATCTATTTCGCCAACACCACAATATTCTAAAGCCCGCTGCACAATAACTGGGCGAATATTTTCGATAGCTTAGTTGATAAAATCGACTATATTTTGCTAGGACGGTCGCTTCCTATCCTTTTCTTGTGCACTCGGGAGTGGAATTCTCGAACCAGCTTCTTTAAATGGATGATTTATTGATACATTTAAAGGTTGTAAATAAGATGTAGGGTAGGTATTGCCAGAACATTGGTTTTACAATTTCTTTTTAAGTGTTGGACAATATTATCATGCAGATGTGCCCGGTAGGAATCCATGAGAAGCAATGACTTGTCTTGCAATACGCCTGGAGAAGCAACTTTTGATCCAATGTAACATAAGCGATTTAGTCATAGATCCACCTTCACTCACTGCTACATCAATTTTTGTTGGAATTTTAATTTTTGGTGATATCCAGTAGCCACTTACAATGAGTGAAGAGACTTTCCATTCTTAACACGATTAATCACATTTAACTTTTCGGAAACTAAAATTGATTTCTTTTTAGTTGAAAACATTTCAATTCAAGCTATTTTCGATTATTTACGATATTTTCGTTAGATATTCCCACCAACATGTAGGTAAGAGAAAATAGACAGTTTTAGCGGAAAAATAAATTGAAAATTGTCAGATAAAAGTTCTACACAAATACCAAGTTTTAGTAATGACAGGTTTTTTGAAGAACATACTTTTAAAACAATGATATTTACCAAAATATATTCTATTCTATAAAAATGTTGATTGCGAAAATTAGGGATTTTCATTAGTGTACCCGGGTACAATATTTAGAGAATGTGACCCAAATAGTATACCCACAGTACATTTTATGAATGTAACCCGGGGGGGGGGGCGGGGGCGTACGGTAATTATATTCTTGAAGAAAAATTGAAATAAGTGTTTGTAATAATAATATAATAATACTTGAAATTAAATTTTGGTTGACTACGATGGCACTTGCATGTGTTAGTGTTTTATTCTACCTCCTGTACTATAAACGGTCGTGACTGAACATAATAAATATACGGGTGATTTTGATCTTAATTTGTTTACTTTCACCACTGCTACTGATTTATATAACGACTAATATTAGCTACATATTTGCAATATTTTTATAATTTGGATTTTAGTTTTTAATTATTCATATTTAACCCATCATAAATTATATTAAGCAAATTATAGTTGCAATTAAACCATAAAAGTGCAATCGGTTCTAATTCTCTAGTTATACGTATAAGTATGTATAACGTCTTGACTTTCATTTTCTAGATATTTTGTTGGTGTATTACACAGAATGTAACTCCTTTTCACGGCACTGGCTATTATATAAATACGGATTATAATCCAAAATATTTCAGTTACATTAAATATAAGCATTTCATTTTAAGGAATTATCAATTTTAATTACTCCCTTTCTTACACGTCTGTGGTTCCCGTTCCTTGTTACCAATTCTAGTTAAAGAATATATGAATAATAAAATGAAAAGGGAAAAGAAAATTTTCAATGAAATTTACCGCCGTGTCATTTATCCCATTTAATACAGTTTTTTTTGTTATTTAAATATGATTTTTTTTTTGAAAATAAAGAAATTATCTTGTTAAAAAATAATATCATTTATTGTAAAATAAGATCGTTCAGCTTTAGAGAGCGAACCCATGAATAAAAAAATTTGTAATACTGCAGTGTGTGCAAATTTTTGCCTTCTGGCAACGAAACGTTCTGTGGGGATACACCCAAAAAATGATTCAAGACAAATTTTCGATTCCAAAATGAGTGGTTAAACAATTTTTTCCTTTTTGATTATGATATTAATACAAATATTTATAATTCAATTCACGTATTTTTTAAGGAATGAGATGAAGAAAAAAAAATCGCCATCAACGACATGTCTTTGATATTGCATTTACCATTTTAACTCTAAACACTTTTAACGATTTAACAATTTATTATATATTCGAACTTGTTATTCGCATAAATTTGTATATAAATTACCAATTTGATCGATTAATAATAAGGTTTTTTTTTGCCAAATATTTTTTTATATTATGTGATTGTTATTTTTTTGTTGGTCTCATTGTTATACTAATCAATGTAAGAAAATCCAAAATCCCATCCATTTTTAATATACAACCGGGCAAAATTTATTATTATAACATTTTTTATATGATAATTTTTGCTTTTTATTTCTTTGGTTGGGTGTTGAACAAATTTATTAACTTTTTATTTTCTTTTTTCTTTTGAACACTTAAATTCAATGAGGAGAAGTTTATTTAATGGCTTATCAATTTTAAGGAATTTTTAGTTGTTTTAACATTTTTATTGATTTAATATTTTTTTTTTTTTCAATTTTATCCCAAGCATTTTCTGTAATACCGTAGTACCGAAAAGTGTTTGAACAAGTGTTTGGTATTGAATTAAAAAGTTTAAATTGCATCAGGTAGCAAAAAAAAAAAAAAATGTAGAGGCGTGAGGGGTTAAATCAGTCTATATTAATAGACAAATTAATAATTACAAATGAGTCAAACAAATAAAATTTTCGATCAACTAGCCAATTTACACTTTAAATCGGTTAGTTCCGTCCGGATATTGCCTATTTATCGAACGGATCTACTATCATATTGAGTATATTTTTCATTTTATCTCTATTCTCAATTATAGCAATTTGGTATATTTGCAATTTCAATGTAGTAGTAGAGGAAGTACTTAACGAATGGAAAAAAAAATTAATGAAGTTTTAATCAAGCAGAAAATTATTATCGAATTAAAAAAATTTTACTCGGCGAGGCGCACTAAAATCGATATTTATTATTTAGCGATGGCGTTTTCTTTTTATTTAATTTTAATTTCAAGAGACAGTCGATAATTAGTATCAGACATCTTATCAGCATCGATATATTTTATATTATGTAATTAAAAATTGTATATAAAATCGGTCTGAGAAGGCTATCGATATATTACTTGTGGTATAATTTAGGTAAAAATTACGCATTTTGAAGATTTACTTGACATGCCTTCTTTTCTATATAAATTTGTTATTTTTTCTGATAAGATGACCAATTAAAATTATTTGTGGCTCGTTATATTTTATTAGTCCGATTTTTCCTAAACAAGAATTTTAATAATAATCATACTTAACTATCAAGGTGATATAGAAAAAATTGTACTGAATTAATAAATTAATGGAATATTTTTCAATATTTTGCTTATTCGTCAAAATATAATGATTAATTTTTTTATTGCTTTATTGATAAATTTATCCAATTATTTGCTTGTTTTATACATATAGTTATATAAATACAGGTATTGCTATGCATTCCTACGATTACGTTTAAATTAATATTAGAGATGTGAATGTACTCTCTTGTTTGTTTATAATACAATATTTATAATAAATATTAAATAAAAATTTGTAAAAACAAATTACACAATGGGTTGTTTATTTTTTTGTACGAAATCCAGTGGATGTCTTTAGTAAAGGTACAATTGGGGATTTTCTGTCAAGTGAATTAAAACGTATTCAGTAAGATTTCGAGTTATTGTCAATTAATTAATACTTAGAGAAATTACAGTACATTTTCGGACGTTATAATGAAGTGCCCAAATTCATCCCTAAAATTGCTGCCACACAAAAGAATGCAAAAGGGACAAATTTAAAATTTAAAATTAAAAAAAATTAAAATAATTATCAGTAACATTTTATGTAAAACATCTCTCTAAAAGTTGTTCAAAAATATCCTTTTAATAAATAAACGAAATAATAACATTTAAAGAAGTTGAACTAAATTTGCTACCGATTTTCACAAAAAAAAAATTACTATTAAAGTAGCGAACGTGTATAATAATGTGTAGCGAGGGAAATGTAAAGTTTCTTTGATTTTTTGGAAAATGAATTTTGAAATGCTCTGTTCTGAAATCTTTACCGATGAATGGTTGAAACTAGTCAATATATAGCAATATAGTGCAGTTTTAAATTGCTAAATCCATTGATTATAGTATACATAGTATGAAAATAGCTCAGTGATGGCGAACCTATGACCCGCAAGTTAGGCACTGACCCGCGCAAGATTTTTAAGTGACCCACTCCTTGATTTTTTTGAACTTATTTTTTATATCGGAAAAGAGAGAACAGGCAATCAAACATAATAAAAATTATATATAATTATATCTGGTGTCGAATTTATACACATGTAACATATTTCCCAGTGTACATTTACTAAATAATTTTCTATCGTATCATGCAGTGATGTATAGTTAGAACGTACATGGCCGTAAAACGTCGTGTTTCGTCCTTTTGTCTCGAAACGCATATGACTGATGATAGTTAGGTTTTGTTTTTTTTTGCGCACGATGATGTAGTGCAGCGTAGAGCAGATTTAAATTACCAACTTAGAATGTAGCAAATATACTGGATTTGATATTAAGTAAAATTAATCCACGAGTGTCCGTTTATTTATAAAGTAGAGCTGTCAAAATTCGACTGAAAAGTTTATAAAAAAAACCAAATCCATTTAATAATTTTTGTTGTTGTCTGTTTTCAAATACACAAATTACTCTATTTGGTCGATCATTTTAGTTGGAGTAGAAAATAGTACAACAGCGTAGAAAAATAGCAGAGCGTAGAAAAAAAAATTACATATTTTGGAGCAGAGTTACCTCTACACTTCTCCAAAATAATAAAACAGGATTTCTATCTGACAGCTCGACTACACGCTATCGAGCGAATACGAAAACAGACCCTTAGTCATACACTTGTCGCTAAATGCGTTATACTAATGAATACGGAATATAAACCTAATATAATATTATTAAGAAACTATCTGAAAATAAACAACAGATTTCTTATTAAATATACTTCAACTGTATTATACATACACATACCTGTAACTAGAGATGAACTCGGTAGACTGGGCTCAACCTTAAGTAAAGAGCTAGCTGACCCAACTGTGAAAATCCAACTACAGTCTATGTTCACTACAATCCCACTATATTCAATCAATTTTTTTTATATGAGTTTTTTCAGTTGTTTGTTATATTTACAAATTCTTCATAGAGAACTTATGGCGATATAGCCGAGACCGCTAGAGCGCTATGCAAACGTTGAACATTAAAGGAGGAGAATAGATTCAAAGGTTCGATTCCACCACATTTGGCCCTCAAAATGAAGATGATTGAATTTACAATGGACAAAAATAAAAATTTGGAAATAAATGTAAAGAATGGAGGCGATAATTCCAGCAAATTAAAAAAAAAAACAGAAAAAAGTAATAATTAGTTAAACACATTTTTTCATTTTTTAAAAGTTCAATCGAACTGGTAAATGTAAACAATCTGTAAATGAATTGTACCACTTTAGTATGCATTTACACATATGCCTAACGTATACCTATACAAAATTATACAAATCGTTTACATTGCCTTAGAGCAGTAAACGATCTGTATAAATGTCATATTATTCCCCAAAATTGATTACCAATTCTCATAAGAAATCTTTACACTACGTGCACCAATGTTAATGTACAGCTACGAAGATAACGTTCGGTTAATGTCTTGTAAACATAAATTGCTCATTGGGAACCTTCATTGCGTATGGAAATTGAGTTAAGTATTTCCAAAAATTCGATTCACAGCATTTTGACGGAGAGTTTTGGTCTACTGAAGGTGTTCGCAGTTTGTTCCGTACAAGTTAACTGTCAACCAAAAAGTTCTCCGAATTCAACATTACAAAGACTTGATTAAAGAGTTGAAAAAACGAAAACTTCAATTATTCTTTCATCGAGAAATCCACCTATTCACCGAGAAATCCTCCCATCCTGCCAAGCGGTTAATGCTGTGTTTAATCTTGGTGTTAAGAAGAGTTGTCTGCTTAAATTTATCTTAGCAGACCTGAGACTTCTAGTTGGACTTCTTACCGGCCATTGTGAGCTTAATGCACACATGAAAAGGATAGGAAGATCGGAAGAATCAATCTGCAGATTCTGCAATGAGGATGAGGAAACACCAGTTCACATTCTTTGTGAATGTGAAGCTATTGCAAGGATGAGGACCTTATGGATCTCGCCTGGTAATGCTTTCCCCAGCCCTCAGCAAATCAAGCAAACCAATTTCTGCGAGATCTTGAACTTTTTCAAGAATCTTGGTATAGGCTATGTCTGATCGATCAAATTGATTGGGTACTCACAAAAGATCTTTTAGGTCGATGTGAATAAAGAGGTGGTACATGTTCATTAATATATTCCCTCTTTCAATCCTCATACAAAAAAAAAGGCGTTTGTTGTCGCGTTTTCGTCGTGTTTTACCACAATACCATGAAAAAGGATGTTGTCGCCTTTTGCACGATAATGCGTCTCTCATCGGCTGACATCACCGTTTTTTGACCAAAAATAGCATTTTTAACATCAACCACTCACCATATTCGCCTGACTTGGCTCCTTGTGATTTTTATTTGTTTGGAAAACTTCATGTCCAAAGGACATGGAAAACTTCATGTCGATGAAAGGACATTGTGGACATTGAAGCCATTCCAAAGGCGTCTACCGATATTCTCAGGGACATTCTGAACAATGACCTAAAACACTTATTCGAAGTTCTGATTTACCGTGCATAACGCTGTATTGACACACAAGGAGAAATTTTGAAAAAAATAAAATCACTTTTGCAAAATAATAAATTTTTGTTGTTTTTTCGATCGGTCCTGTTTCTTTTGGGACACACCTTGTATATGGGATTTTCTTTATTCTTTGTTCATTCAAATACTCAGTGCAGGGGCGATTACCGACTGGGGATGGTGTCACTTGGGGTGGTCATTCATTGTATGAGCCCATATTTTTTTTACGTCGACCTTTATCTTTATCGACCTCTTTACTTGCAACAGTTGTAAAACAAGAAGAAAACGTAAACTTTTCAGAGGATTTTACAAGTGAGAACTAAAAAAAGTTTTATTTTACCATCCACCCTTTCCCTTTTTCAAGTGACGCCACGGATTTAGTGACCCACGCGTTATTACTAAAAAAATAATGAACAAAATTTTACCCACTTCTTGAAAAGGTTCGCCATAATTGAAATACCTCATTTTCACAGTCGCTCGGTTTTAAGAAGAAATAGTCAAGAAATGATATCTCTTATGCACTAAATTATAGTCAATGCTAGTTACATCTTCAAATCTACATCATATATAGTACATTTGGCTGAGACTGTAAGACCTATTTGAAATAAATAGTGAATTAAATTAGTGTAGCACATAAGGGCATTAATTGCTAGTTTAAATTAACACCTAATTGATCTGTATAAGATTTATCGAGATAGGCAAAAGAGATGTGTACCTGTACCAGTAAGGGTTCTGGTTCGATCAGAGTTATTTTATGGTTTTAACTGTAAACTTATTCACCTATTTGCTGCCTGTTAACCCACAGTTAGCCGCTTCCGTCACTGAAAATAAAATACCACATTTAAATTTGCATATATTATAAATTGATCTTGAATATTTTTCATTATTAATATATCTTTGAAATCAATGATAAATGAAATGCATAAATATTTATAAAAAATCGAATAAACGTTTCCTTGAAATGTCTTGATCAGTTCAAAACCCAATTTATAACATTCATTAACTCATCAGTGGATATCGGCTGATTTATAAGTAACATTTATTTTTAGAATTCATTAAATATCGATTAAATATATTTGTCTCGTTAAGTTAAGATAAGTATCTTTTCTAGTTGATAATTTATTTCCCATAAAATTGCAATAAAGAGCAAAAACAAAATACCCAAATTACGCAAAAACAAAACCACCCACAATTTCGATATATCATAAAAGAAAATCTATATCGCAAAAACAGTATATTGTTTAGATATCAAGTCTAGGCCATACGGGTGTATCTTTTTTAATTATAATTACATTAAAACAGTGATGTGTGTACTCCTACTTACCCATTTTCGTTATCTAGTTAATCTTTTATCAGTTAACAGTGTATACGTTTTTCGGAGTTTTACGTAGATGAAAATATCTGGCGTACCTGATTATAATCGCATGGAATTAATTAAACATTGTGGGTTGTAAATATAAGGCATAAATGCAGATTAAATAAGGAATAGTTAACAATTCATAAATCGTTTCTTTCATTATCTATTCTTGTGTTGTTTTGAATTCTTTGCGTATGTATAATGTAATGTTTAAAAATTAAATAAAAATCAATTAACGCAAAAATTTTACTATTTCATAAAATCTGTAATAAAACTTCAATACCCGAATAATAAATTAGCGCGATATTTCTATGCCTATAATTTTATATTGATTTGCAAAATCGTGCTCTTTCGTACCATTTATCATAGAATTTATTTTGTATACAGGGTGTAACGATTTACCTTAATTAATTGAATTTAAGTTGGTGAATTTGGGAAGATAGGATAGATGGTATGAGATCTTAACTCATACCCGATCCTTGTTATTTTATTCGCTACTGTATGCCGCTATTACGAATTATGAATCCTTCCATGATAAAAGGGACATTTGTGATTGTAAATTCATAATGACGATCTAGCACACCACATTTCGGAGGAACAACTTTCTTGAAGGAAAGTTTACCATAATTTAATGTTTTCAGCTCTAAGTTTTAGTACTTTTTTGTATAACCTATCCATACCGATTAAATCTAATTGCATCCGAAAAATATTTCAATTTCTTTCAAGAAATATATTTGTGATTGTGACCAGGTTGGCTATTAAGCTAATGCATTACAACCTTGGAAATCTCTACAAATTGAATAAGCTCACAGAAAAAAGTTTCTTAGTTTTAACATTCTGAGATAAATTGCATGCAACAAATTCGGTTAACTGGAAATTGTCCGGGTGTAATTTAGTCGGGAGTTTGAAAATCTAATGATATAATTTTGCAAGTTATTTGCAAAACCGATTTGTCCGCGAATGACCTAATTAATTATTCTCACAACGGTATTATTTCTATATATTTATAATTATGTATTTACATATTGCTTGAGGGGTATTGATTTTTAGGCTTAAGGTGGCTTAGGATACTTTGGCATATTATTGGTAAAAAATTGATAAAACATGCCTATTTACAACTTCATCAAGTCATTCAGATAATTTCAAAGCTTATCCATCCATCAAAGTCGCAGTCTAGCTGATGGACTATAATTGTACTATCTAAACACCCTATATACAAAACAAATAAATTAAAATTATTAATAGATGATATTAATTATTTTCAAGTGTATTGACATATTTTTATTTTTTTAAATTAGTTGACAATCGTTTCGGGGATTTTTCCGCATGTACCTAGATGTGCTTAAATAAGTTCTTTGTATAACAACCGTATACGGTGTATCTTAGTAAAAAATCTACAACTCATAATTATAAATTGAAATTGATAAAGTAAAATATTATCGTATACAAGAAAGAAATAATTATCCAAAATATCTAGCATGTCTACGATCTCCAGGAAATGTAAATTCATATATGAATTTCGAGGCCATTCAACTAGTTTCGTACATAAAGAACAAGAATAAAAAAAAGGTAAATAATAGTAGCAAATATTAGATTCAGGAAAGAAATATTAAAGTGTAATTTTTTTTTTAATACCGAACATAATTCTTATCATTGTAATATTTTTTTTAAATGAACAATCATATAACATAAATTATAAATAATATACAAAAACGATAAATTGCAATATAAAACAATAGAAAAAGATTTGATATGGAGCAAAATTGTTATGGTTGTTCAATTTAAAATTTTTATTATTTATTATTACAAGTTTGTAAATATAATAGAAGAATTAGGCCAGTGGTCTTAGATTTTGTTACAAATTTGTTATCGTTTATTAGATTTTTTTTGGTTTTGAAACCATTGCTTATTTATTAACAATAAACAAACACTACTCTACCAGATTATCAATTAACCTATTAGAAATTATTATTATTGAACAGTTTTACAAGCAGAAAGAAATTTAATTTAAAATGACATTTCAATGGAAATTAAATTGAAAGAGAACAAATTGTTTTGTATATGTATAGTAGGGCCCATGGTCATCGATTCTACGGGCTACCGTCTTAATATTATTATTATTAACCATAACTAAAACTAGATAATTAGAAAATTTAGCCAGATTGTTAAATGTTTAGAGGTCGCACAAAATTGATATGCAAATCAACTTTATGGTGCTTTTTACAAATTTTCAGAATAACTTCGAATGAGTGCCACTACCATTAATTTTTAAAAATGAGACTTTTTCATAGACTATAACAGGGATGGCGAACCTTTTGAGCTCGGTGTGTCAAAATTCTTAAAAACAGAACTTATCTCGGGTACCGTACATCTAGAAATAACCATATATTATATATAAATACATCGTTACTCTCACCAAGAGAAGGAAGATGGATAATCTAAGAATGCCAATCATCTATGGTAAATAATTCAATTTCTCTACGGAATCCAGATATTTGGGTGTTATCCTACTTTTCTAAATTGAACTGGAACCAACACTTCAGGAAAATAGCCAAAGAAGCACGACTGTCTCTATGGACCTGCCCGAGACTTTGTGCTAAGACATGGGGTTAAAATCCCAAGATACAATTGTAGATATACACTATGGTAATAAGACCAATGATAACATATGCATCAAGCAACAAGTGGACAGGCATGCCTAAGTGGCACAGTGGCGATGAGCTCCACCACCACAGATGTGGAAGTGCTGCTGAATCTGTCTCCTCTCCACATTACAGTGGAAAAGGAGGCTAGGTTGGCGGCATACAGAATAATGTCTAGGGGTGGGAGACCCCCTCCCAACTACCGTAGGGGCCCCTCAAAAACCTTTGACATGGTTGGGACACACCCAGTTTTAGGAATAACGAGTGATAAAACCCTAATGGCATTTCATTTTGAAAAACGCTTCAAAATACGAATCCCAAGCCGAACAGAATGGTAGGAAAACGGGTATAGGTTCGGTATGGGAGACATGATCTAGAATACAGATTGTTTTAACACAAGTGAAGATGTATACGCTTTAGAATTCTGTATACGAGAAAGTATCAGTAGGAAATTCAAGAACAAAAAAATTGTCATTTTCTCTGACAGCCAGGCAGCTTTAAAGGCACTGGAGTCCTACCAAATCGACTTTAAACTAGTACAAAACTGCCGATCTTCTAGTAAAGTTAGGAGCTGGACTAGCTTTCCATGGGCCAGAGCCATTCTGTGTAATATCAAGGTGCACGGCGAGCAGAATGAGAATTCGACGAAAATAGGAAAAAATTTTACTGGGAACAATCACCAGGACAAACCCATGCGATGGCGTTTATTGTCACGTACTCTATCAAAAGAACGAACGAGTACCTAAATCTAACTAGAAACCAGATCAAGGAAACAACAGGACTACTGACTGGACACTGTAACTTGAAAAATCACCTCCATAAGATGGGATTAGCACGTGATAATGTGTGTAGAATCTGTAGATACGAAGAGGAGACGGCCGAACATATCCTTCGGATTGTTTAGGGTTGGACACGCGCAATTCTGCGCTTCATAACCAGCAAAAAGTTGACTAGACTTAATTAAAACACATCGGGATGCCAATAGGCCCTGTGGCCGCATTGGTTACAGGGCAATTATTGCCACACCCGATAGGTTCTCGCATTCTATTCTATATAAATACATCCAAATTTACAATAGATATTATGTACTTAGCTTCATACATAAAAGAACAATACCGTGAAATTCAGTAATGTAACCTTTTATTTTAGTTTATTTTGCTCATTTATTTATTTTTATATTAAAGAAAACTAGCACAACCGGAGCTGCGTGCAAACCGAAATGCCTTGCCGTTTCACCTTTGACACGCGTGTCCTAGGTTCGCCATAACTGCACTCTAATAATGTAATACCCATTTTACGGATATTCGCCATACAAAATTAGTTTTTTTTTCAGTTTTTTCCTAATATTTAACAATTTTAGGGGTACCTTTGTTAGCTGCCAAATGTAGGTTATTGTTATAGGGATTGTACAGTAAGGTAGTTCGATTTTGTATGAAAAAATTAAAGTTGTTTTTTTCAAAAAAGAGGGGGTCTAAAAAGTTGC
>JANTOP010025893.1:0-27532 GCA_027564815.1 Symmerus nobilis | reverse complement strand
GGGGGGCTTCGCCCCCCCCCCTCCCCAAACTTTGAATATATATTGAAAATAATGGTTTCTTTATAAAAATTTAATAAATATTCGAAATATATGTGTATATTATTCGTTCGCCCCCCCCCCCAACAATTTCTTTGCCCCCAAAAGAATTTCTTGAATTGGCGCCACTGCTCCTCAGAAATGGTAAAATAAAAGAATATTTAAGAGAATGGAGGGCAGTCTAATGCGCAGAAGGCTCTACATCTGGCCTTTATTTTCCATCCTAATAATTTAAAATCAATGAAATTTAAAAATTTCTGAAGAAACTTTAAGAATGTTCCAAAAACTCATCATAAGCTTATAATTAAAATATTGTTTTCGACAGTATGGAATCTAATTTTTCTCCCAGTAATTAAATTTAAAATTAATTTAAAAGCTCAACAAATTCCCAAATCAATCAAAGTTCAAAAACCTCACTGTGTATATACACCACAAAAAAAGGATGATTGTTGGATGTGACAATTACTAACAATTTTTTGGGTGACGTTGTAAGATCTTTAATTTACTAGGAAAAAATTGTTATTTCGAACTTATTGATCGACCTGCTTAAAATTCTAATAATAAAGTAGCTTTTTTTTTGGATGAAAGGGATATGTGGGGTCCATATATGCGATAGCTTGATTTCATCACTTCAAAATGGGAAAAAATATTGAAACAGTATGGGGAAAAAATATACAACCGATTGGAAGACCGAACTGTATTATCTATTCAATATTTATCTAAATACGTAATAACTCGCGATTTGAACGATAGAATAGAGCTTATAAGAGACTAATGCCCCACGTTGGGCGCCATTTAAAAGAGTCGAATACCCCACGTTGGGCGCTAATTATAAGAAGTCGAAAGGGATTGGTGATTCGTATCGACTCTTTTAATTGGCGCTCAACGGGGGGCATTCGACTCTATCTATCAGCTTAATTTTCTTTGATCATTCTGTAGCCTATTTTTAAATCAACGCAACTAACTTAACTTTAGAAGTACAGAAAAGTATATGTCAAACTTAATCGTGCCTCTAAAAAATCAACAACAACGACTGCATTAGTAGGTTTCTTTATAAATTTCCTTGACGACGTCCTTTTCCTTATAAATTTCTTTGACAGCTTAAAATTAAAATGTAAAAACGTAAAAAGTTGCTATGACAGTTAGGTAAAAATACAAAAATTAAATATTTCGGAAAAGCTAAAATTGATCCAAGAAAAATCACAAATTCGGATTTCCCAATAACTTTCTTCGCATCCAGAAAGATCTAATGATGCAGAAAGTATATAAATTAGTTTAGGAAAAATACAAAAATATCAAAAATAAAATGTTCGTACAAAAGCTCGGCAAAAACTTAAAAGCTCCCAGAGAGCTTTATTTTCCGAAAATTGTTTTATTCGTTTTAAAATCTATTTTCTATACAAATGACTATCCGTTAACGAAATTAAAAATTTTTTCCGAAAAAAAGATCAAAAATCTTGAAAGCTCATTGAAAGCTTAAGATTAAAATGTAATTTTATATAATTTGGAATCGAATTTTTATCCAATTCATAAAATTTAAATGAAATGTGGCATTTTCGCAGATAGCTAATCCAAACTATTAAAAGCACAACGAAAGCTCTAAGTGTTAAACTGAATTTTTTACGTTTAAAAGTTCGTTATTTTCTATCCAGAAAGGGCCGTTTAATGAAACATTAACTTTTTGATAAATAAAGAATAAAAAATTTCGAAAGCTCGTTAAAGCTTTAAATAATTATTATTTGGAATCTAATTTTTATTTGTTCCATTAAATTTAGATAAAATATGATATTTTTGCTAAAGGTTTTCTCAATCCATTGTAAGCTAAGCTCAAAGAAAGCTCTTTCGATTTTTTTCGTAATTTTTCCAAAAAAAAATTGTTCAAAAATCTTGAAAGATTGAAAGAATATATTTTTTCAAAATTTCAGCCCGATAGATGAGTTTTTCAAGAAAGGGATGCCTTTAGGGAAACTATGGATGCCTTTATTATAATTTGCCTTCAATTCAATACAATTCAATTCATTAAAATTTTCGTAGAGTTTCAATAGATTCAATTCATTTTACTTTCGGTGGTAAAATAAAAACTGGAAGAAATTTTTACATTTCGGTTTTAAATTTATACGTTTTAAAATTTATTTTTTATGAGAGAAATTTAACGTCATTGAAATTTAAAATTGTCTGAAAATGATTTAAAAACTTCCAAAAGCTTATCCAATGCTATTAATTCAAATATAGCTTTATTCATTATAAAATCTCATTTATTTCCCAATAAATAAACTTATAAATGAATTCGGAAAATTTCGTTAACAATCTTCGTGGGATATTAAAATCTCTAAAAAAGCTTTAATGAACTGAAAGTCAATTATCAGGGAGCCGTTCATAGTCCTTGTTCTCCCTTTCTTGAAAATTCTTCTATCGGCCTGAAATTTCTGAATAAATCTATGGTTTCAATGAGCTTTCAAGATTTTAGGAACAATTTTTAATTCGAGAGGTAGAGCTTTCTTTGAGCTTTCAATGGATTGGGAAAGCTTTACGCGAAAATTTCGTATTTCTTATAAATTTAACGAATACAAAGATTAAATTCCAAATAAAATAAAATGACACCTTAATTTTAAGTTTTTAATAAGCTTTCGAAAATTTTAAAGCTTTATTTTGGGATAATTTTAAATTTCGTTAAAGGATCGCTATTTAAATAGAAAATAGATTTTAAAACGTAAAAATATGGTTCGGAAAATAAAGTTATCTGAGAGCTTTCAAGTTTTGCAGAGCTTTTCTAAGAAATATTTAGTTTTGATATTTTTGTAGTTTTCCTCAACAAATTTATAAACTTTCTGCCCATTAAATTTTTTTTGGATCAGAAGAACATTATCGGGAAATCCGAAATTCAAAATCCTCGGTGCGATGCTTTGCGAATTTTTGATTTTTCGTAGATAAATTTCATCTTTCTCGAAATATTTAATTTTTGTATTTTTTCCTAACTGACTCAAGTTTTCCGATGATCTACAGAATAATTTAGACTAAACTATGAACTAAAGACTTGTAATTTGAATAAGGAACATTGGGTTCATATTATTGATAGACAGCTACTCTTATTCCCAGCAAAATTAATAAAGAAGTCAAGTCAAATGAGCAAACAAATCTATCCAATATATGACGATAATTGGCTGCTATGGACATTGAACCATCAAATGAAAAAAAAGGGTAATTGTGAGATTCACAAACTGAGGCAAATGATATGGACAATATAAAAAAAAAGGGTAGGGAAAAATAGCGCGGGAAATATCGACAAAATTAAAAATGTAGGGAAAATAGAAAAAGGCGAACTAACATAAGTCCTTTTTTATGACTTATGGCTGCTCCCTGTTATTTTTTTCGATATTTTCCAGATCATTCTCATTGATTTCTCATAACTTTCTCGTACTATTCCCCTAGCTTCTCTAAATTTTCCTGCCTTTAATGTCTCTTAATTTATATCGACTTTCCTTCTATTTTAAGATTTTTCCCTTCTCTACATGATTTTTTCCAATTTTTAATAATTTTCCCAGAATTTCCCTAATTACGAAAATTTTCAATCAAGTTTCCTTAATTTCCCGTTCTTCTACAACTTTGTTTCGATCCTTCCTCTAAAATTTGACATCGAATCTCTTAACTTTTTCTTGGGCCTTTTTTTACTGATACGGAAAAATTGTAATCTTTAAAAGAATATTTTATGGGCTATTATTTTCTATATTTAAAGATTTTTAAACAACCTTTTTCATTTGATGTTTGTTAATATTTTGTTCAAAGGCCCGTTTTCTATCATTATAGGATATCTATCTTTCTGAGATATTATAATTAATTGTTCGATTTTCATAATTCTTTTTGCTAAGGGACATTTTTGGTAGAATATGTTTTAATAGGCAATATCTTAATCGAGTTTTCTTTAACGGTATATTTCTGAGAATCCTTTTGGTTTCATTGTAATCTGTACAAATAATCGTTTACCATTTATCCTTCGGATAAATTTAAATGATTTTTGAAATCTTTCTGTTAGATTAATCTTTAATTATAAAATATCCAATAAATAGTTTATCAGTTAAATGTATCAGAAAACTGAGGTCCTTTAACGACCATGGGGAACCCAAATGATCTAATTTATTCAAAATCTATTGTACAGTAAAAAAGGGTTTAATCATCCTTTAAATATCTATCGAGTGCACCCAATTTTCAGATCGTTTACACATTTGAATTCGTTCTTGATTGGTGACCCCATCAACCAAACAATGAGACAAGACAATGATAGGGACATCAGTGGCATTAACTATATAATAAAAGCCCATAAAATTTAAACCGCATACGAAAAGAAATCCTTGAAAAAGAAACACTACTAAAAGAGATCCTTTAATGGTATTTGACAACCAACCTTCACATCTACTCTTCTTTAATTTTCCTTAATTGACTTTTCGGGTTTGTCGGGTTCTCATATACTTTTCAAAAGAAACCCTTTTGTCCTGTCTTCATGGTCCCTGGATAGGAAAATAAAAATCCACCACAAAACACACAAGAGACAGAGAGACATTTTTGACCCTTCAGTCGATGGAAAAAAGGCTTAATATTTATGTTTCATTACTTCTCCCATATAATATAAAATCATTATCATTATAATAAATGTTTGCGCTTTTCAATCTATTTAATGAAAAAAGGACCGCATTTCCTTTTCTTTCCTTTCGTGTTTGTTATCATCCGAAGCGATATATATAGGAAAATGTTTATGAAAATCTATTAACTACTATGTCCATAAAGCAAATCTAATTTATTTTTCATTTAATAGTTCAATCGAATTCGATTCGGTTTAAGATAAGGAGGGCTCCATTCGGGCGGATATGTCTCACAATAAAGACACGTGTCCCTTTTAATAGGATATATTATTGTTTATTAATTTGTAGGGTGATTGTTAATATTCATTCGTTGAAATTTTCCTACAGAGTTTCAATTTATAATTCACCCTGTTCCCGGGGCACCCTACGTGGTTATTTTCATTATTTTGACAAGTGAAATATAATATATTAATAAGAATAACGATAAAATCACACTGATTGCCTTGTTTAGTAGCATGACATTACATTTATGTTAAGATTTTCAGGGACCCTTTCTTGGTGACCGGGTGCGTAATGTGTTTAGAAAATATTAACATTAATATGTGGATCCGGATGCAGTTGAATTTCCTTAAAGGGATGAACGTTCTATATACCACCCAGTAGAATTAATTGTATAGAGATTATTAAGGTGTGATAATCTAACTTCTAACATAAACGATGATTTTGGAAAAGTTTTTGAGGTGCCGGGGTTTTGGTTAATATTGAAAGGGAAGTAAGATTTTCCTTTCAAACAGAAAAATGACATACGGTTTTTAATTGAGAAAAAGTAATTTTCATGTATGACGACTATACACACACTTTACGGTTGATATCCCCCCACGATAAACGTAAAGTACAATTTTTGGTTTTGTTAAGTGATGATGGAAAACTACTTTTTCGGAAAATGAATGGAAAATGTTCTTTTGTCATTTTTCCCATTGTTTTTGACGATATACTGAACCATCTACCAGAGGCTACCGTTTTTCATGAAAATTATTTATATATCATCTCTGTTAAAGGGGGTGATGAAATCTGTCGTATAAGGGATTTTTAACCGTACATTCACACTAAGTGTTTGTAATAATGACGATGGTGCCTTTTTATTCTAAGGGGGTTGGTTATTAAAATTATGGGCAATAAAATGGTGTTTTCTCGTCGAGGGAGACTTGACAAGCAAAATATTGCTTTAAATTATAATAAGAATAAATGATGCACCCATTTCTCCATTGAAATTTCGAAACAATAGATGTGGTGGAAAACCACATAAAATACTTATGAGTTTTTAGTACTCTCGTACATAATGAAATTATGAATTGGTTTCTCAGGAACCTTTTACTGGAACTTATATAAATTATGGGTCTGTAATTGTCCTGAACGGGGGGAAAATGCATTATCGTATATTATTAGCACGTAATTTATTTTAAACTAGATGAATTGTCGGAAAATCAAAGACAACACTTAACACTACCACTTAAATCAATCAATATGTACCATATATGCAGTCTAAATAAAACACGGATAGTTACCATAACGTTGGCGTCAATTATTCTTTGTGCTGCCTGGGAATAAAATTATAATTAATATTCATTGAAATATCTACAAAAAATATCAGTAAAAAATATAATTCAAATAACCAAAAAATATCGCTTGAACTTTGGCATTAATTAATTCTCAGAAAAAAAGTTTTCAGTAAAAAATTTTTTTCAGTCAAAAAATTCAGTTAAAGTTTTTTCAGTAAAAGAATTCAGAAATAAAATTTAAATTTGTTTTATTTAAAGAATTCAGTAAAATAAAATGTTCAGTAAAAAAATTTTTCATTGAAAAATTTCAATTAACAATTTTTTTTCAATAAGAGAATTCAGTAACAAAATTTAAAATTGTTTCACTAAAAGAATTCAGAAAAAAATGTAAATTTGTTTCACTAAAAGAATTCGGAAAAAAAAATTTTAAGTGAATAAATTCAGTCAAAAGTTTTTCAGCGAAAAATTACGTTAACAAATGTTGTTCAGTAAAAGAATTCATTAAAAATTTAATAACTAAAATAACTCAGTAAAAAACATGTCCAGTAAAAAAAATTCAGTAAAAATTTTCTAAATAAACAATTTCAGTTAACTAATTTTCTTCAGTAAAAAATCAGTAAAAATTTAAATTTGTTTCACTGAAAGAATTCAGGAAATAAAATCTTTAGTACAAAAATTCCGTCAACAAATTTTTCCAGTAAAAATTTCAGTTAACATTGTGTCAGAAAAAAAATTTGAATTTGTTTCACTAAAAGAGTCCAGTAAAAACATTCAGCCAAGAATTTTATCAGTAAAAAATTCAGTTAACAAATTATTTCAGTAAAAAAATTTAAATTTGTTTCCCTAAAGGAATTTAGAAAATAAAATGTTTAGTTCAAAAATTTAGTCGAAAAATTTTTTCAGTAAAAAATTTCAGTTAACAAATTTTTTTCGCTAAAAGAATTCAGTTAAAATTTAAATTTGTTTTACTAAAATAACAGTAAAAAACATGTCCAGTAAAAAAATTCAGCAAACAATTTCAGTTCACATTTTTTTCAGTAAAAGATTTCAATAAAAATTTAAATTTGTTTCACTAAAAGAATTTAGTAAAATAAAACGTCCAGTAAAAAAATTCAGTCAAAGCATTTTTCAGTTAAAATAATCCATTTTCATAACAAAAATTTTTTATTTTCTCCACAAAAAAATTCAGTAAAAAAAAATGTTCAGTAAAAAATTTTTGTTCAGCCAAATTTTTTTACTAAAATTTTTTTCAGTAAAATTTTCGTACTAGAGATATATTTTATAAAACAGTTTTATTGACATTTTTGAATTAGTTTTATTATCTTTTATAACTGAACTCTTCGCGGATCGATAAAACTTCGAGCTACCTTCTTCCTAGACAATATTCCTTCACTACTCCCTTTAAAGAAAAACTTCATTTCAATTCAATTTCCATTTATTGATTTTAGTCAAGTAACTTTCCCAACCATTTAACATACATAATCAATTTAAAATCGAATTGTTAGACTAGTAAAAAAAACATAGTAAACTTCAACATTAGATTGAACTTTCATTCTTTAAGAATTAGAATTCTCAATGAAATCGGACAAAAGTTTTGAAACGTGCACGGAATAATTTCTAAATCGGTCAGTCATGGGAACAAATCCGTACAAATGCAAATTCCAATCCTCAATATGAAAACAATAGGTCCGGCTCCCCAATTTAATACACCCATTTACAGGTGATTATTATATTTTAAAAGAGATTGTAATACATTGGTATTGGATAGATTTTTTCTTATTCAAGCCTGACTATCTGTTTACAGATATTATGCTAAAAGAAAAATTTACATAAATAAATTCCCTGGAAAATCAATCATTCAGAACATAATCAATCCATTTTGTGATATATCCCCATGCCCATTAGAATATCTATTAAAAAGTAAACCTGAAACATTATTAGATACCTGATGGAACTCATTTAGAATTCGAGTCCAATGTTAGTGTGTCTGTTACATTTTCTGCTAAATATTTGCGAATGTACCTACTACCTCTACACACTTGTTTATTTTACGCTTGAGATATATACATCTAGCGAACATTCCATCTTCTTGCGGCACGTTTTATCAAAGATCTGATGTCATATTGGGGGTGTAATGGTTTTTATTTGTCCTCGCGGACGTGATAAATTTACTAAAGTAGTAAACAAGGAATCTGTATACGGAAACATTCAATACCTATCTGGTAGTACATCTGTTTCGGAAATGTATGGCATTTGTTTCAAGTTACCAACAAAAAAAATGGGAATAAATTTAGAAAGGGAAACGCTATTCATCTAGGACCTATAGTCCAGAAAGATCAGAGAGACAATGAAATAGATATATCAGAATTTGCATCAGGCGATTCGAATATTTTAATTTTCATATTTTAACCCTTTCACATTTCCCAGATTAATATTTTTACTGCAGGATTTCAGGTAGACAAAGGTAACATCATCATCGTTTTGTTTGGATAATTAACTTACTTTATTCCGATTTTTTTCTTACGGAACCTAACTTGTAAACTTTCTTTTTACTTTCTTAACATTTTGGGCCAATTTGGGCTTCATTGGAGAAGTTTTGAAATGGTGAAAACACAAGGTAAGATCGTCTTAGGTAAGATCCTGAAAATATCGTATTTAAAGATTATTTTGATTAATTACAATCCTTATGATTAAGTACCTAGGATTTAGGATTGAAAGATTCGGAGGAGGCGGTCGGTTATATAATATAATAGCAGGTAAGGACTATGCGAAAAAACGACATTGCCTAGAAATATTCAAACTCATAAGTACAGGATTTATGAGATCTAAATCTTAAGTATTGATTCTATTTGATCAAATACTGATTCTCTAGAATCAGTTTTAATCATCCCTTAGTAGTAATGTTAAGTTCGATATTAATTGAATTAAATTCCATTTAACTTTCGATGAATAAGAAACCGAATAACTTTAAGAATGAAAACCCGAGAAAAATATCTGAAAATCCTCTTCAACTTTCCTTACAAAATTTTCCCGAGGTAGGAATTGTCCTCTTTTTATGATAAATGTTTACTCGATTTATTTTAATTTTCATATAAACAATAGATATAACAATCTCCTCTCCGTCAAATTTATTATTGGAAAATTGTTCCCATACCCCAAAGCGTTCGGTAAGGAAAAGCGAATGGAAAATTTATGGGAACTTGAAAAAACAAACGCTTTTACTTTGTATCTTTTCTTAGTAATGGAAAAACAAACTTTAAATTGGTCGATACAAAAGTTTTTTTTTTTCAGTCAATTTTTCCTTTTTTTCCTCGTTTTTCCTGCCTACGGTTTAAGTAGAAATTTATTGCGAAAAGAAATCGATAAAAAAATAATCTAATCGAAGGGTAGAGGACGTGGAAAATTTTCTTGTTTTTACTTTCAATACTTTACATACAGAATGCATCCATTCGTTTCTCGAATTTAATTAATAAGAAAGGTAAATCTCCTTACAAGAAGAAGTTTTCCTTTTATATACATTTTTTTTAAATTAATACTTTCAAAAGTTTCTCTACATAAGCTCCTTGAACAAATTATTCAACAAACAATATTCCTGTCCGACCAATTAACACAAGGAAATTAATCTGTACGTCATGACATATATATGAAAGATATAGGATAATGGTCAGTTGGACGATTGAGTTATGGGTGTTTTTCTTCCTATTTTTATTTTAAATAATTCTAGTGGAAACTTCGATATTAACCAACCGTAGTTTCTATGGATAAAGTTTCGAATATTTGGTAAGGAAATTTTAATTCTCTCTACAAT
Organism: Symmerus nobilis; assembly: GCA_027564815.1. Lineage (NCBI taxonomy): Eukaryota > Metazoa > Arthropoda > Insecta > Diptera > Mycetophilidae > Symmerus > Symmerus nobilis. Next base: position 17,555 of record JANTOP010025893.1, on the reverse strand, counting down.
TTATTTCTCTCGACAACATATGGGTTTTCCACATTTACTATGGTACTTAATTTAAATCCTTGTCATAAAACAATAAGGAAAATTTGAAAAATGTTCTTCTAGGTACAAGAATAATGAAGAGTTTCCGTTTTAATGAATAGACAACGAGAGGGTGGTGGTAGGTGTAGAGGAAGGTAGTTAGTTGTTTTAACAAAAGGTGATTAGAAGAGTTGTATACGAAGTAAAAATTCATCTTCTACAATAAATTAGTTTTAAGGTTTCCGAAATATTTATATATGAAATATTAAATTCACTTTGAAAAGTTGAGACATTTCTCGGAATATTTTAAAAGTCAGGATTAAGAAATTATATAAAAATATTCTTGAAATATTACCATTTTTACGAAATTGAGAGATTTCCAATTATCCTAAAATTTTTTGATCAAGTTGAAAAGTTGAAAATTTTTAGCAGAAAATCAAAAAAAAAATCAGACACTTTTACCGAATTTTCTATGAAACTTATCGAATTTGCAGAAAATTTTTTGATTTTCCTGAAATTTTTTGATCGCTAAGTCGAAAATGTTTGTCAAAAAATCAGACATTTTCGTCGAATTTTACTATTTCTATGAAATTTTTCTAATTCCAGAAAATTTTCTGAATCCGAATTTTCCTGAAATTTTTTGATCGATAAGTGGAAAAATCGAAGATTTTTAGCAAAAAACAGGCATTTTATAGAATATTTCAACTTTTATGAAATTTTAGAATATGCAGAAAATTTTGTGATTTTCCTGAAATTTTTTGATCGATAAAAGTCTAAAAAAATTTCGCAACAAATCCAACATTTTCATCGAATTTTACAACTTTTATGAAATTATGGAATTTGCAGATAATTTTCTGATTTTCCTGAAATTTTTCGATCGATAAGGCGAAAAGTCTAAAATTTTTCGCAACAAATCAATGAAATTTTTGGAATTTCCAAAGAATTTTTTGATTTCCCTGAAATATTTTGATCGACATTTTCAATGAATTTTACAATATTTATGAAATTTTGGAATTTGCCAAAAATTTTTTGATTTTCCTGATCGATAAGTTGAACATTTTTAGCAAGAAATCAGACATTTTTGCCGGACAGTAGCTTAATTCTTGCAAGAAAGTTAAATAAATTACAGAATTGGTTTGGATTATTATTTAATTTAATTCACACACATAACTACATAAATTTTATTCGATGATGGTCTCAGTATTTCTAGCGCGTGCCTTATGACGCCGTTTCTGAACTAGATTTTTACAATGTAATTTACCAACATCCGCCAAAATTAATTTATTGGATCCGAATATTGATTCGAAATCCAGTTCCGGCTCTTCAACAATTATTAATGGCTTTATGCGGATGTACTTGAACCAGAATAACTCAAATATAAGAGTCAAGCTCGCCACACAAATACCGATCAGAATAATGATAAAAATTCCACCGACACTACGAATTGATATCCCATTGGCTCTATCTTCCACATCGTTACAATTCATTTTATGTCCAATTTCGGTCCACCACCATTTTTCCTTAAGCTGCTCCAATTTTTGACTAATCATTAGCTTATCGAGACTGCGGAAAATTATATAAGAGAAATTTAATTCCAGAAAAAAAATGTAAAGTTTACGCTTTATCAAATGGTTTCTTTAATGGTGAGCCATCTTGTAAAGCAATGGCATATGGTTTCCTTGACAATTCTGTTCCAACCATTTGTAAATCACAATTCGTCATTACCGTATATTGGATGTCGGTAGCCTCTCCAATAAAAGCGAAACCTACGGGTAAATTATATACGATCTGGTCGCTTAAAGAAAATTTATAACTAAATACCGGACGATATTGTAGAATTTTTTACCCTAGCCACCGCTTCATTCAATGTTTGTGGTAATCCAGCATCTTGCATTGCTTGCCACATTTTTGTGTATTTATCTGTTAGCGTAGACGAATCCCAAACTGCATACTTGTACATTTGGGTTTCGTCAATCGCTATATCCATGAAAATTTGGAAGATACGCGCTTCTATTTGAGCCATTCGAATGAAATATTCCATAGCGGCCGATCCATTTATTGGCGCGTACAATATATCATGTTGTTCGTATAAATCATCTATTGAATCGATCGAAGTTTCTAACCGTGTCAGAGTTAAATGGGCAGATAAATTAGCTGTGTACGACGCTATAGTAATAAATCTGTACAGAAAATTTTATAAAATATTACATAAATTATGAGTTAATCGTATATACCCAAAAAGCCACCAAGTAATAGCCAATACGCGACTCGATAACCTTTTTGGTGGTTCACCGCCTCCCTGTGGAGTTATTGAAGCTAAACAAAACCAAAAGCTTTCCCTCAACGTAAATTTCCTCTTATATTTTCCGATCGAATAACGTTCTTGATTGTTTGCACCATAACGTTCAAACAACCAGATCAAGAAACTAGTTAACATATAGATACCTAAAATTAAGAACCAAACATTCGATTCTAGAACGGTTACATATTGAAATATATGTCCACTCTTATTCGGTCGGACCAACATAATATTGTAACCGACTAATTCATAGAATGGTATCGTAAAATCGATCACTAGTTCCCGCTCATACATTACGGATAATGTTCCTAATGCAATATCCACCTCTCTATCCATCAATCGTCGAACCATTCCATCCCATTCACCATTCTCATCCATTCGTCCAAATTGCTCATCTTCCTGCACCTCAATTTCATAATCGAAATCGAGCATTTCGGCGATCTCATCCAACATATCGATACAGTACCCTTTGAATCCTTTCGGTGAAGTGGAGTCTCTTATGATGAAAGGAGGTTGTTCAACAACAATAACCCGATGAATTATGGAGGGCTTTAAGTTAAGCATGTCTTCCATATTAATTATTTTTAGGGATTCATTAAAACCTGCTGTCCACTGACCTAATGTTTTCCGATCAGTCAAAATCCCGCTTTGTACGGTGATCAAATTAATATCCATATTAAATTTCGTAAAAAAACTACCGGATTTGGTTACGGTAATATCTGTTGGTGGTTCAGAAAGATTTAAAAAATATGATTTTAAATCTATCGTTCGATTTGGTGTGTTGGTTCCATTGAAATCAACGCAATGTAGGTAGCTCATATTCGAATGCCATGAGTTGTCTAAAATCATTTCCCTAAATTAGATTGATTTTATATCAAAATTTCGTTTTTGGGGAAATATCTAGGAAAAACTAACTTAACAGTTAAGAAAGATCTTAAAGCTAGATTAAAGTAAAATTCGACCATTATGTCCTTAAATGAATTGTTCTCAATTCCATTTGGTGTTATAAATATGACCGTTGAATTATCACAATTACAAGACAGATCGTCGATATTTTGGGTGATCGCGTACCATACAAAATTCCTTTTAAAATATCCTGGACTTGCGGATTCTTTAAAAAAGAAAATTAGTTTAATCAAAATGAGATATTTTTTTAATTACCTAGAACTCTTGTAATTGTTTCTGAATTTCCAAGGATAAAGAAATTATGTACATCGAATTTTCGGAGCTGTTCCATTTCCTTCTGCCCAAAGTTTTCCGTTATTTTTATGATAACATACCGAACTGAGAGATTATTCAACAAGTCTTGAAAGTTACGTTCTAGAACTCGAGAAAATGATTAAATCTTTAATTTTTTAAATAAAATTCTTTAGACAGAATTTACCGAAAGTTTGATCATGTAAAATAGCCATCGTTGTAATATTCATATATTCAACTAGGGATCGGATAACTTCAGATATAAGATTGATGGGGGGTATCACCTGGAAAACCCGATAAAATTACACTGGAACTTTATTTGACCAGGATTTCGGTACCTTTAGAAAAAAATTCTTATTTTCATCCTTTTGATCGACTGATACGCTAATAGTTGGTAGAGCTAAAGCGGTTGAGATCGATTTCACTGTTTCAGAAAAGTAACTGGTTCTCGTTGTATCCAATAATAAATGAGGTGGCTGATCCTCAGCTACTGCTCGAGCATATCTGTTACAAACTTTTGGAGTCATTATTTTAATCTGATATTATTTTATTTGAGATATAAATTAATCATATACTAGCTTCGAGAAATGTCCTCATATGTCTATCGGAGCGATTGCCTTCAACAGTAATCAATTCCACGGATAGTCCTAGATTTTCATTTTTTCTTATATAATTCATGGCAATTTTAACTCCTTCTGCAGCCTGATAATTATCCACTTCATTTATAAACACTAGAAAATAAACCATCGGAATTATTGTTTAAAATAGGATTTTTCTAGGACATACAGATGTTTAAATTTTGAATATCCAGATTGTAAATTCCTGATAAATAAATTATTAAAAGAATGATGAAGTTTAACGCTTTAAATGCCATTATTTATATAGAAGCTTTGTTATTTAACTGATCCAAATTCGAGATTTCATTTGGTTTTAATTTATTTGGATAAAATTACTCCAAATTATATCAACTAATAAAAAACAATTGGGGTTTAATACTATAATTTTCTATAGTGAACTTTGAAAACTTTTCTAATATCTACCATCCTTCCTTGATATATGGAATCTCTAACAAAAAAGTTTTACTTATAATTTTGATGATAAATTTATTTTAAATACAAAACTTAGAAGTAATCAGTCAGTATGAGAGATATAAGTATACCTTTTTGATTCGCTTTTATGCTCGAAGCTTAATTTCTAATTTTTTATTAATTTAATATCTATTCGTCTATCTATCTATCTATCTATCTATATATTCTATATTAAGCCCAAATTAGCATTTCATCGCTAAAATCAATTTTTTTGAATTAATTCTCTTATCATAAATAATTACAACTAATTTATATGCACATCGTGATTCGGTCGGGAAACCATTAGAATCAAGTCATCTGATTTTTCGTACTTAATTTTCAAATTTCAACTTTCAGCATATTTGAAATAAAATTTGAATTTTGAAATTCGCGTTTGATTTTTAATCCGATTTTAATTTTTGAATTTTTAAAAATTTTTCCGATTTTCATAAAATTTCTAATTTTTTTAATATATCAAATTTTAATCAAATTTCGAGTTTTTTAAAAAAAATTTCGAAATTTGATTAAATTTTTCAAATATTTCTTCTGAATTTTACCGGAAATTTAAGAAAGGTTTTCTAATTTTGAAGATTCTTATAATTTTCCAACCAAATTGGACGTTTTCTCTAGAAATCATGGAATTTTATAAAATTATCTGATTTTCATGATATTATCGATATCTTAATTAATTTTTCAAATTTTATGAAATTGTCTTATTTTAATAAAAATTTCTTAACAACTTTTATAAAATTTCGGTGCTCTTGTCGAATTTATCAAATTTTATTAAAAAATATTTAATTTTCACAAAATCGTTTAATCTCTCGAAAGTATAGATTTTGAAAAAATTTACGGATTTATAAAAAAGATCTAATTATATCTATCTGGAATTCAAATGTTTGACAATGAGAATTTTTAATTCAATTTTATTAAAATTTGAGCTTTAAACTATCCATCCTACACCTGAAAAGGTTTCCAAAATATTGGCATGTATATCACATTGTTAGATACATTCAGAAGCTAAAATTTTCCTACACGTCCCCTTCTGCAAGAGTAAGCGTTTTTTTAATTGACTTTTGACTAAATTGACTCTAAAATATTATATTTAATCGTAAACTCACATCACACTCACCATATATATATTAAATAAATTAAACAATTTAGCGTTAAATCAGTACCGTGCAGTCTAATGTGCAGAGGGGGCAGAGTACACCTTCTCGAAACCCTCGGGATGACCCTTTAAAATTTGTATATAGTTAGATCCTTCAGTTTAGATCATCCTTTAGAGATGATTCCATTTCTTCCAGAATTTTTACCAAATTTTGTTCGACTTTCCCCTATTTTATATTGATAGAAATTTGCAGTATAATCTGACTCATAACAGACAGTTAGTTGTCTAATTGCCGAGTTGTTCAGTTCTGTAGAATATAAAAATTTAGACACATAATTAATCCCTACGTCTCCACTTTTCACGTTTTTCTCTAATTTTATGGTATTTTCTTCGAAATTGCCTTTGCCCAAATTTAATTTAATTTTTCGGAACATTTTCTTGATATTTCTCTAATTTCTCTTGACATGTCCCGCATCTTAACAAAATTTATCCGAATTTTTCCTTACTTACCATTATGTCGATTCCTTCCTATTTTTTATACGTTTTCTCCACTTTTCTGCCCTCTTTTCCTGGAAAGTTTCCGGCTTTTCGAACGTTTCCAACTTTGTCGATATTTTCTGATTCTCTAACCTTTTCTATTCTATTTCCAACCTTTTCTAATTTAGCTATTTTAATTTAGCCGGCTTTTACAAAGCCATTAGCAGAATCATCTGAGCGTATAGAGTTAAGCCTACATAGGCGATCGAAATTAAAATTTGGATATGCTAAGATATAAAGTAATCCCTTTAAGGCGGTATTCTGGTTCTTTCACCTGTTTTCAATGTGATTTTTATGGAAATATAGAAGCGGTTAAATGTATAATATAATCTAATTTAATCTAAATATGGGGTGGGGGTGGGAGGAGTAATAAAAGTTTTGAGATATCAATTTGATGATCCCCTCTTTGAATATGTTTTCAAATTTCCATATTTTAAATTTCCCGGGAAATTATGACTATTTTTGAAAAATGTGACCATTTCCTATAGGGCATCCGGTATCGACCCCTTTAAAATCAGGGGATGAATTTTATGGAAAAGTTTGTTCCACAATTTCTTCACTTCTCCCTTGGATTTAATTCCACGTGACTAGATTTTCCTGAGTTTCCAAAGGAAATTTCACGGAAATTTCAGTTTTCCACAAGATAGTCACAGAAATTTTAGAAATGTAAGAAAAATGATGAAATTCAAAACGGGTAATTTTATGAGAAAATTTACTTAATAAAAACTTTTCGTTAATAGAAATATTTTCCAATCGTTAAATAAGAAAATTTTTGGGAAAAAATGTCCTTAAAAATTTTTACGAAAATTTCGATCAAAAATTAATCAATTTGATTGAATTTGGTGCAAATCAAATTTAAAGGGGATTTTAAATTTATAAGTTTGTTGGTGACCCCCTCATCTTAAAGTTTCGATAAATCACCTAGCCCATCCCCGATTATAACAATTTCCCTGAAAACAACCGATTTTGCTGTTTTGTTTTTATATCGACCCTCCCTAATATCAGGGGTTGATTCTTTTGGAAATGATTGTTTTATAATTTCGTCAATAAATTCTTAAATTTAATTTCCCATATTCACATTTTCCGATCCCTTAATAAAATTCCGTAAAAATTTGTATTTTATAAGGTCAAGTTCTGGTTCTGCACACCTCATGGATATAATGACTGCACGCCTCTGCGTTAAACTAATAAAGTAGTCTTATCTTCGAGCTTAAACCCTATGACCAAGTACCCTTCTTATTATAAACATTCTACGACCATCAATATGTAAGCAATTCCATAATCTAAAGGTCTACATCAATTCCAAAAAATTCAGACGTCGAATCCGGTAGGAAAATGTTAATCTCATTCAATAATTGATACTACAATCCTGGGCCTGGGCCCGCGTCTTCCATACAACAATTTCTGGATAGGCCCGTACGTACATTCTTGTGCACAGAATAGGTTACAATACGAACAAAATTATGTCCAACACAGAAAGCATTCTTTGAGCTTTTACACATAATTATTTGAAATTTCCAAACTTAAAGCTTTCATTGAGCTTTAAAATTTTCGTAGAGCTATCGTGGACACATTTTGAATTTTGATTTAGTTAAATTATTTCGATGGAAAATAGGTGTCCAAATTATGTCCAAAAACCAAAACACTCTTTAAGCTTTAAAGCTTTGTGGAGCTTTTGTAGGAAAATTACAGACTTGATTAGCACATAATTATCTAAATAAAAATTAAAATTGAAATAAAAGAAAATTATATTCAAAACTTAAAGCTTTCTCTGAGTCTTTAAGTAACATTTAGAGTTTCTTCGTAATTAAATTATTTATATAGAAAATTGGTATGTACACGAATCAAATTATGTCCCAAACCCAAAGCGTTTCTTGGGCATTTAAGCTTTTGTTGAGCTTTTTAAGGAGTATTTGAGAATTTATTAAAATTTAATAATTCGGATAAAAATTAGATTTGAAAACGAATAAAATTGTATTCAAAACTTAAAGCTTTTTGAGCCATCAAGTCTTACTGGAGCTCTTTCGTAACATTTTGAGTTTCGTTTCAGTTAAATTATTTGGATGGAAAGTAGGTTTTAATACGAATATAATTGCATCCCAAGTTAAAGCTTTCTTGGGGCATTTAAAGCTTTTATAGAGCGTTTGTAGGAATGTTTCAAATATCATTTAAATTTAATTATTCGGATTAAAATTAAATACGAATTTGAATACAAATAAAATTCCAAGCCAAAATAAAAGCTTTCTTTGAGTATTAAAAGATTTTGTAGAGCTTTTGTAGGAATGTTTCGGTTTTGATGAAAATTTAATTATTCGGATTAAAGTTAGATTTCAAAAATATATATATGAAATTGTATTCAAAACTTAAAGCTCCTCTACAGATTTTTAAATTTAGTCAGAGCTTTTTTACAAAAGTTTCAGATGACATATAAATCAAAGAAATTGGATGGAAAATTAATCAAATTATTCTGCCAACATATAGCTTTCATAGACTGATACTTTGCATGAAAATTAGATATGAAAAAGCTATGTGCGCTTTGAACTATTAGCAATAAAAGTTTTCCCAAAATTTACGAAGGGAACTTATTTATTGTGAAAAGATATTAAGAATCTGGAATAGATTAATCTCAATTTAATTAAGTAAATTATATATAAAATTTGCTTATTGAATCCAAGAATTTTTATGCATTCGGAAGTAAGCCTACTGCACGACCATTGATTTCCATTTTATTTAATTAACATTTTAAACCATCTCAGCATTTTAATCATTTAAAGTAAGACCTTCTAAAGAAAGCTATTATTTTATAATAAATTAATACCCAATGTCTTTTAGGTGATTGATAAAGCCAATTAGAATAATTGATAACCACTATCAAGACATACCTTTCAAAATTCAATATACTTACAGATAATAACCAGTAATTTTCCTTCTGTTTGAATATATCGTCGAATAAATTCTAGGACCGTACTGAAATTCTAACAGTTAGAGTATAGTGGTTGGACAAGAAAATCGAAAGAAATTTATTCCAGGATTCCATTAAGATAATGGTCAATAATAAATTCAATTTTATAAAAAGACTTAGCCTAATAATTTTTCTATCTGGAGCTATAAGTGATGAATTTCAATATGTAAATTTGTGTAAGTAACAATCAATTTCCGTTTGAAATTTAGTTAATTATCTAAGAAATTCTGAATCCATCTTAGTATTTATAAATGAATTGAATAACAGCCTGGCGAGTCAAGGGATTGCTCAAGCAATTAATTACATTCAGAAGAACCCAGATTTAGGAGTTTCAGTTAATTTAATGAAAATTAATGAAAATTTCGACAATAATACCATCGATGATCGTAAATTTATGGATGCAAGTATGAAATTATTATCCTCTTAAGATTAGTTATCTTTAATTTTAAATACTCCAGTTTGTAGTCGAATTGATCAATCAATAAAAGAGAATCAACCGCCTCACATAATAATTGATGCAACAATTACCGGCGCCTATTCAGAAATAGTGAAATCGGTAGGATTAGCTCTTGCATTACCAACGATTAGCGGATCATTTGGAGGAATTTCGGATCAGTCAGTTTGGCTTAATTTAACGAAGGAACAGAATCAATTTTTATTACAGGTAGGTATACAGGAAGGGTCTCGATATTTTTATTTAAATTTAAATATCCATCTTTCCTTTAGGTGATACCTCCTACCGATTTGATACCAAAAGTTATACGATCGATCGTTCAATATATGAATATAACTAACGTTGCGATATTACATGATCAAACTTTCCGTAAATTTTATCTCTTTTTAAAATTAAATTAAAATTTAATTTAAATTTTAAAATTAAATTTTAATTAAGCATTGGAAGGCCACTCTCAAAGTTTACTAAGCAACCAGTCGGTAAGACATGTTATCACAAAAATTTCGCCCAGCGATCAAACGAAGCAATTAGATCAATTACGAAAATTCGATATTAATCATTTCTTTATCCTCGGGAATTTATCATCAATTTCAAGGGTTTTAGGTAAATAATTTTTTTGATATAATTGATGGATCTCTTTAAATCCGATGATTGATTATTTAAAAAAGGATCCGCACGATCAGAATATTTTAAAAGGAATTTTGTATGGTTCGCGATCACCCAATCGAACGGACATCTATCTTGTAATAATTGTGATAATGCGACAATTATTTTCTTGAGACCGGTGACGAATGGAACGGAAATTATGACCGCTTTTTACTTCGACATAACTTTAAAATCTATTCTATCTATTAAGTTCGATTGATCTTTAATTTCTAGAAAACTCGAACTGAAACTATTAATTTTAATTTAGGGATATGCTTTTAAATGGATCTTGGCCTACTAATATGAAACATCTATCTTGTTTTGATTTCAATGGAACGAATACTCCAGAACGGGTAATAGAACTTAAGTCCTTTTTCCGAAAATCATCGGAACAGATCTCATTAAATTATCAAAATTATATGAATTTCGATATGGATATGACAGCCGTTTCAATTCGGAAAGGGATAACGATCGAACAGAAATTATTAGGTAAATGGACTGCGGGACTTAACAACACAATAACAATAAGGAATATCAAAAATATGGAGGATTTGAAAGCCACTATTATCTATCGAGTATATACGGTTATTCAGGCTCCTTTCGTTATGCGAGATCGCTCATCACCGAAAGGTTACAAAGGCTACTGTATCGATATGATAGATGAGATTCGAAGCATTTTAAATTTCGATTATGAAATTAAGTACGTTGAAGATGGAGAATTTGGTGAGATGGATGATAGCGGTAAATGGAATGGAGTGATACGAAAATTAATAGACCGAGAAGCTGATATTGGGTTGGGATCAATATCATTGATGTCGGAACGAGAAACTGTTATTGATTTTACAATTCCCTATTACGATCCAGTTGGAATTGGGATTTTATTGCCTTTACCAAAATCCCAAATCTTAAAATTCGTTTCAATACTAGAACCAACTGTTTGGTTCAGTATTTTATTAGCCTACTTATTTTCCAGTTTTCTTATTTGGTTTTATAATCGATGTAGCCCTTACAGCTTCCGGAACACCGGAGAAAGATATCTACCAGCTACTGAAAAGAATCGAGAAATGTTTACTATAAAAGAAAGTCTTTGGTTTTGTTACACTTCATTCACTCCGCAGGGAGGTGGTGTAGCACCAAATAACCTTTCTGGTCGGGTTGTTGCAGCTACTTGGTGGATCTTTGGGTAATCAAATTTCCATCGTCAGATCCTCTAAACTTAAATCTACATTTCCCTTTTAGGTTTATCACCATCGCTTCGTATACAGCTAATTTAGCTGCCGTTCTTACTGTTTCTCAATTAGAAATCGAAACACCTATCGAAAGTTTAGAAGATTTATACGAGCAATACGAGATACAATACGCTACGGTAAATGATTCGTCTGCAACGACTTACTTCAAACGAATGTCGATAATTGGATATCATTACTTTAATATCTGGGTAGCGCTAACGATTAATCGGTCCCAAACTCCATTAGAAAAAACTCAGTATGCTGTATGGGATCAATATTCATTTCGAGACCATTTCAGTAAAATGTGGCAGGCAATGCAGGAAACAGGACTACCAGACACATTCGATGAATGTGTGAGCCGGGTAAAAAATTCAAGGGATGCATCAGGTAATAAGGCAGAGTTATTTTAGATTATTATCAGATAAATTTACTAATTAAATCCCTAGGTTTCGCATGTATTGCAGATGCTACTGATATTCGATATGAATTGATGACAAATTGTGACTTACAAATGGCTTCTGAAGAGCTATCAAAAAGACCATACGCTATTGCATTACAGGAGGGTTCACCATTGAAACAGCAATTTGATGATGCGTAAATTTTGAATCGAATCTTTATATCAAATTAATATAAAATTAAATTTTCTAGAATTCTACGCCTTATGAACGATGGAAAGTTAGAGGCATTAAAGGAAAAATGGTGGAATCCCAATGAGCATGAAAATAAATGCGGAAAATTGAACGATTTTGTGGGAATTTCGCTTAGTAGTCTAACTGGAGTTTTTATGATTATTTGGATCGGAATTTCTGTAGCTATTTTAACTCTTATCTGCGAATACTTATGGTTCGTTTGTCATAAGAAATCAAATTTATCAAAAATCGATACAGTCGATACCGTGGATGGCGAATTGGAACTCGGGAGAGACGAATTAATTTTAGCTGATATTGGTATAAAGAAATGGAGGAATAGAGTAGCAATTCGAAGAAAGAATTTGGAAGTAATCCAAGAAACATAATAAATTTATTTAATTAGAATTATTACTTTCTAACTCAAATTATTTTACTTAAGAACTTTGATCTTTGATTTTACTAATTTAGATTGAATTATGAGAAGAATGAGAGTTGCTAAAAGGATTCGAAATCTGGCCTATGGTCCCCTTATCTGGGGATTCTTCCGATCAATGAAAGATATCTTGTTTTCTAAGATCTATACTCTCTATCTAGGTGGAGGTATCGTGTCGGAGAAGAGTTTATTCGCTTTGGAATTTATTTTCCATCCCAATAATTTAAAATCAATAAAATTTAAGATTTACTTAGCTCATCGAAAGCTTTTAATTAAAATATTATTTTATTCATTATCAAATCTATTTTCCTGCAAATAAATAAACTGAAATTAATTAACGGAAATTTTCGTTAAAAAGCTCCACGGGATTTTAAAATCTCTACGAAAGCTTTAATGAATTGAATTGATTTTTGAAGCATTTTTTTTTTTGGGAAAATTTGTAATTTTGTGAAAAGGCCGAGATCTGGATAGAAAATAGATTTAAAATATAAAAAACGAAGTTCGAAACTTAAAGCTTTCCTTGAGCGTACAGCGTATTGAGAAAGCTTCTAGCAAGAATTTCATATTTTATTTAAACATAATGAATCAATTAAAAATTAGATTCCAAATTACATAAAATGACTTTCTAATTTAAGCTTTCAATGAGCTTTCGACATTTTTAAAGCTTTATTTTGTAAAATGTTGAAATTTCGTTGAAAGGCCGTTATCGGCATACAAAATAAATTTTTAGGCGTTAAAAATTAATTTCGAAACTCAGAGCTTTCGTTGCGCTTTTAATAGTTTGGAAAAGCTTTTTGCGAAAATCCCATATTTCATTTAAATTTAATAAATCGAATTAAAAATTCGATAGCAAATTATATAAAAGACATTTGAATTGTAAGCTTTCAATCAGCTTTCGAGATTTTTGAAGCTTTTATTTGGCGAAATTTGAAATATCGTTAAATTCTGGATAGAATTTTAGTAAATAGATTTTAAAACAATAAAAATATGTTTCGGAAAATAAAGCTTTCTGGGAGCTTTTAAAATTTTACATAGCTTTTGTACAAAATGGTCACTTTTGAAAAATTTGTATTTTTTAATTGATATTTTTGTAGTTGGCATTGTTCAATTGGCAAAATAAAAAGTATTTGCCAAGCATAAAATAATATCCCAAAAGTATGTCCCGTAATTTCCATTCAACTATAATTATCGCAAGAATAATTTTACAAAAAATCCCCTAACCGTTAACAATCCAATCAAGAACATTTCTTTTTAAAGGGAAATTACCAAGCAAAAATATCCCCCAAGGCATATTTGCAAGATAACCAAAAAAAAGTTTAAATTCAAAATCAAAAACTTCAATTTTATTTGCTCATCACTGCAAAATAATCAAAAAAAAACCAATAAAAATGTTGGGTGCATTCAAAAAGTGAAAAATTTCTCCAAATTTTCTCAAATCAATGTTTCTCCGGACTGATGGGCGTTGTGAACGCTTGCGTTATATGTCGTGTCCTCAACTTCGGATGTTTATACGTCGAATTCTTCTGACCCCCTTTCCCCAGATCCCCTAAAATCAATCTGTTCGAACCGAATTTGAGACTATCAATTGGAATTGTCGGAGCTTCGGCAACATCAATGATTTTCGGATCCTTACGATACTTGTACCACCAATATTCAAAGACAAGCGTTACACAAGCCATCCCAATACCAACGAAAATGACAATGAATACGCCACCGATATTCTGGATGGATATACCATCGGACTGATCTTCCGGTTTCTCACATTTACTTTGATACTCCTCGGTGTTCCACCATTTCTCTTTGAACTTCTCTAATTGCCTCTTGTTCAGAAGCATTAGAATTCTGGAAGGAAATGTTTTTCAGAAAGAAGTTTTTTTATTCGGAAATGATTTCTTTACGCATTATTGAACTGATCCTTTAACGGTGATCCTTGTTGAACAGCTATCGCATACGGTTTCCGGGAAAATTCTTCACCAACCGTTTGTAGGTCACAGTTAGTCATGACCATGTATCGGATATCGGTAGCATCACCCAAGAAAGCGAATCCTAAATTTAAATCATAATTACAGGAGAAATAATCATTTAAAAATTGTTTTACCTGTGGCAGCTGTTGAATTTCTCACCCTACCGACAGCTTCTTCTAGGGAACCCGGAAGCCCAGCTTCCTGCATTGCTTGCCACATTTTTGTATACTTATCGCTTACGGGGTAATCCCAAACAGCTAATTTGGAACGTTCGAGCGGCGTTAGGGAATCGTTTAACGACATATCCTTCCAAATCTCATAAAAACGGGCTTCAATTTTAGACATTCGGTCGAAGTAAGTCATAGCTGATGAACCGTTTATTGGAGCGTACAAAATTTTGTATTGTTTAGCTAGATCGTCTAGAGATTCAACTGGAGTGTCGAGTCGGGACACAGTTAAGAATGCAGCTAAATTAGCTGTATACGAAGCTATAATGATAAACCTGTAGGATGATTTTATGTTTAGATATTCAAACTGTATAGGGAAAGTTATTACCCAAAAAGCCACCAAGTGGCCGCCACTAATCGACCAGATAGATTTTTCGGTGCTTCCCCGCCACCCTGTGGTGTTAAGGAAGTCATACAAAACCAGAGGCATTCTTTGATATTAAACTCACGCTTCTCATCATCATCTATGTATTTCTCTCGATTGTTCTGATAGCTGTACGGACTCCAGCGATCAAAAACCCACATTAGGAAGCTGGTGAAAAAATAAGCGGCCAGAATACAAAGCCAAACATTTGTTTCGAGAACGGTTAAAAATTTGAATAATGAACTAGGGGTACTCGGCAACAACATCATTATCGTTATTCCAACCAAATCGTAGTAAGGAACGGTAAAATCGATTACCGTTTCCCGTTCAGCCATCACCGACATCGATCCCAATCCGATATCCGCTTGCTTATCAATCAACTTCTGAACAACACCATCCCATTCGCCCTCCTCATTCATATTACCAAATTTCACCTCCAACGTAATTTCATAATCGAAACCAACTATTTTAGCAATCTCATCCAACAAATCGATACAGTAACCTTTGTAGCCCTTTGGTGCTGCATCATCTTTCATAATGAATGGGGCCTGTTCAACGGTATACACCCGATAGATTATAGCAGCGGTTAAGTTACGCATTTCCTCCGGTAAGAGTATTTTTAACGGACTATTCAATCCGGCTGTCCAAGTACCTAGAGTTTTCGTACTAACTGATTTACTGCCACGAATCGATAGGGCGCTTATTCCCATGTCGAACTTCATAAAACTATAACCATTAAATTGATTTCCCGGTTGAGCTAGCGTAAAATTTCCATAAGAAGTTGGTTCGGTCACACCGAGGAAGAAAGACTTAAGATCGATCGTTCTATTAGGAGTGTTTGTTCCATCATAATCGTCACAAGTTAGGTAGGGTGTGTTAGCTGGCCAAGCTCCATTTAATAGCATATCCCTAAATAAGATTATTTTCTTAAATTATGGTTTACATTTAAATGTCAACCGGAACTAACTTTACAGCTAAGAAGGTTCTTAAGGCTAAATCGAAATAGAAGGCGGTCATAATTTCCGGTTCCTTATTCAAATTATAGGCTTTTCGTAGCAAACCCAACCGATCACGAGATGTGGTATCCGCCACGGGTTGTAAATAAATAATCGTTGCATTTTCACAATTACAAGAGAGATCGCCTTTGAATTGGGTGATAGCATGCCATGCGAAATTTTTTTCAAAATACTCTCGTTTCGCCGATTCTTGGAAAGAGAAAAATAACGATCGCTCAATGGAATCAATGGATAGTTAAGGGCTTTTGTAACTTTACCTAAAACCGCTTTAATCGATGTCAGACTCCCTAAAATAAAGAAATTATTTATATCCAAATTTCTCAATCGATTCAATTGCTTATCGCGATCATTTGGCTGGGCTATCTCAGCGATCACATGCCGGGTGGGTATGTTTTGTAACAAAGCTTTGTATTTATGTTCCATAACTGGAGGAGTAGGAGTCATTTAAATTAAATATAAATAAAATTGAGTTGAGGGAAATATACCAAACGTCTTATCATACAAGATCGCAGCATTTGTTATATTCATATATTCGACAAGTGATCGTACTACTTCTGGTATCATGTCGGCTGGTGGCATCACCTAAATATTCCTTTATTAATTTTTTTTTATCGTAATTCTTTTATATACAAGACCTGTAATAAGTAATTCTTCTTCTCATCCGACAACTCACGCCATTGCCGAAGATCCCCCTCCTGTCCAAATGATGCGCTGACCGTTGGTAATGCGAGAGCGGATGTTACCGATTTTACCGTTTCGGATGAGGTGCCGGTAATCGTTGTATCGAATATTATGTGAGGCGGTTGATTATCGGTTATTGCTTGAGCATATCGAGCACAAACTGTAAAAGAAAATGGTCATAGATCAAGTAGGGAGAGTTTAAACCAGTTCGATTGGTAGTTCAAACTTGTTTCTAGAAATTTCCGAGCGTCGGTACGATTTCCATCGACTGACATCATTTCGACGGTTAGTCCTAATTTGGAATTCTTTTTTATGTACGCTTCGGCTATTTTAACGCCTTCCGTTGCCTGATCGTTATCCACTTCATTGATAAATACTAGAAAATGAATGATTGGATGTTTGAGACAATTTATAAAATATTTAATAGGAAATTTTTATTTTAATTAATTAAGAAAAATTATTTTTAAGAACTAATTAAATAATTAATTAAAAATTACCTTTCTCCTATTGAAATAAAATATAAAAAAGACAGGTTTCTTTGGGAGAAATTAATTTTTTTTCCTTGACATTCATGCGATGCACTTAATAGTCATAGTTAGGGAATACAATACCGGTTTACCGGTATACCGGTATACCGGTCATCTTTTTAATACCGAAATACCGTTATTTGATTTAATAAATACCGGTATTTCGGTATCGGTTTTCAAAATATAAAATACTGACGC
>JANTOP010025882.1:0-12420 GCA_027564815.1 Symmerus nobilis | reverse complement strand
CCATACCGAAATCAAAATTACTTGCAAATGAAAATGTCAATTTCTCTCGGTTTCGTCTCAGTTTCTGTCAAATGTCATAGTAAAGGTAGTGTTTGGGAAAATTTACGATTGCAATTTTATTCATGGAAACGGCCTATTATACCACGATAATGCTTGTTTAAAAAACGTAAAATAACCGGGAAATCCCGGGAAAGCAAATCCTTTCCCGGGAAATCCCGGCTGCGATTCTAGCACCGGGATCCCGGGATCCCGTTTGAGAAGCCCTAATTTGAATAGACTCCATAGGAATATTCTACCAAGTTTCAGGATCATTGAATCAAACCAACTTGCGTTATTTAGGAGTCATCATAATTTTTAATTTTGTTATGACAAAATTTTTACGTATTATTTTGGAAATAATAGCTAAATTCCATATTATGATATGGTAAAGGTAAAACTAGTTTTTAATGATTGTATATAATAATAATATAATACATTCTATAAATAATGGAAAAAGGCAAAACAACTTAAAATGTAACCAATAAAAAGTACGATACTAGAATGTAGTAACGAAAAAATGTCTATTTCTAAAATTTAGTGACAGTAACTAGTTCACGTCTGAAAGAGAATATTCATCAATTCTACGCCAAACTTACCAAAACGGGTAATTCTTGCCTCGACTCTTTTCGATTTCGAGAAATATTTCAGAATTTGCTAGGGTTGAAACAGTATTCGATACGTTTTTTTTTCTTACCCCATCTTACTTCCAGTTACGAATACAGGGTATTCGTTTTTTTTTTACAAAAATCAATATGTCTCATTGTTTAATAATACCTAGGTCTTTTGTCAACGTAAAATTAGACAACGATTGTAGTCAATTTTACCAATGGAATTTTATCAGTGAATGAGCTGTCACTCGACCCCACGACATATTGGGTTAGGTTTTTTTTAATTTTTGTTGAAATCAAATGAAAATGAAATGAGGAAATCAAAATTAAAGTTTTCGTCATATTTTGATTTTTGGCGAAGGAAACAACACATCACAAGTTCACAAAAATTATGTGCTGTGTATGATGGCAAAGCCTCAAAAAGAGACAGTGCCAGTGACTTGCCACATTTCTGTGCTGGTGATGTTTTATTCAAAGGTGACCAACGTTCAGTTCGTCCAGTTTAAGTTGATGACGACCAAATCAAAGTAATAATCGATATGGATCGACATACCACAACAATAAAAACGTATTGAATATCAACCTTAACAAATTCTGAAACTTTTATCAAAATCGAAAAGGGTCAGGACCAAAGGTGGTAAGTTTGACGTTAATCGTTTGTTTATTGAGATGTGTCCTCAACATATTCTCAACGATTGTTCATTGTTAAAATTTTTTTGTTTCTTCAGTATTCCATTGAATGCAGGTAAAAAAGAAATATATTAATGGACGGAAACGTAATTAAAAAATTAAAAATTAAAATTCATAAAAGAAATCATAAATGTCACATTTATAGTAACGTGTAATCAATTTTATCAGCTCATTAATAATTTATGAAGCTCAACAACATTAAAACCGCTTTTATTTCATAATTAATTTCATAAAATATTGAAAGCAATAATTAATTAGGTATATATGTATGACGGTTTTGTGTAAAGATAATAAATTTCTAGGTGGTCAAATTTATTGAACAGAATAAATATTAATTTAATATTGTTGATTTAAGTATTATAAGGTAAAATTAAAATGGTTCTTGCGTTATAAATTTAGCCAATAAATCAAAATTATTATTCATCTACGCTTTATTCTCAATTCCTGCTTTATTACTTTACCATATGGTTGATTTGCAATTAACTGTGATTTTCTTGTCTTGGTTTCCTCACGATTTAAGATATAAGATAAATACAAATCAGATTATTTATCGAAAACTAACGTAGAACGCAAGCGAGCCTTCTCCAAAATATTTAAATGTGAATGTTCAAGTTATTGTTAATTTTACCGAGGCAAATATTTTAAATGCCATTATTGTTGCATGTACCACATATCAAATTTTAATTTATATCATTTTCTTGTTAGATAAAGATTTGTTTCAAAGTACATTAAACATCCGTCATGCTAACGAGCAACTCCGAATGACTTTTACCTTAGGGTGGGGGCTTCACAGAAAAACACATATTATGTGAACTCTCGTCTTTCTAGCATTTTTGCCCCCTTTCGGTTCAGCTTAGTGGGCAGTATTCGGCAGTACTTGCTTAGTATTCGGCACATTCCAAGCCAATCTTTTGTATTCCTTTTAATAGATTCCTATTGCTTACGGTTGTAGTAGTGGTGTATATCGTAAGAATGGATCTAACACTATACAATATGACTAACACTATACACGATGACACCATAAAATTGATATAAAATCGTAATTAAAATTTAAAAAATGTTGGTTACAATAAATTCCATTCTAATCAAAATTCAATCTAGTTAATTTAATAACAATATAATAAAATATTAAAGGTAGAATCATATCCGGTTTGATTTTTATGATAACAAAAATAAAAATAAAAATTATGGTGAAAAATTCATAAAAATATCCATATGGATGTACAAAATTAACCATGTATGGTGGATAGCATAGAATATTTAATTGAAAAAATTATTGATTTGCATAACAATAATGATTGAAAAATATTAAAATAGCGAATGAATTGCACTAGTCTACAAATTTGAGTTCAATCTCGATAGCTGGTTTCTCATAGAATTTTCGTATTTTGGGGTGTAGATTCCAAAAATGCCAACCATTTTTTTTTTCTCTTAAGAATCGTTTTAGAAACTCGTTTTCGCGACTTTTTTTAGTTATTTGCTAATATCTCTATCAATTTTTATCCGATTTGCATCAATTGTATATCGTTCGAAAGGTAATTTTCTTCCTAACGGTATATGTTGCATGGTATGCACTGTGGTAGCCCTCACCGATCCGCGCCAACGCGATAGGCTGTCTAGTCATGGGTGCGGAGAGTGATTAACAAAATGATCGTTGTGCTAAAGCATCGAATCAATTGAAAAGCGTTACTTTTGGGATGAAGGCATGATGGTTGGCTATTGCTGCATGCAAATTTGCGATGATTCCACGGTAGGCAATAGAGATGGGTTGCTAATTAGCAAACTGTTAATATTTAGCTATTAATCAAAGTTAGCAGTTGTTAGCAGCTAAGGATTTCTGAAAATAACAGGTTTAAAATAGCAGTTATAGTTTTGTATTCAGTGTGTACAAAATTTTTGCATCGATAATGTATGGATTAGCTCGGTTTGACTAACATCAATCTCTCCCACATCCCTGACCACACACACTAACTCTCGGTCAGCTATCTCTACGCTCCCCCACTACTTACTATTAGCATTAGCATTAACATATACTTATTATTAGAATAAACATTAACAGTTGATTATAATATAAATATAATAGTTTTTGCTAACAGCTAAGAACAATGTAATGTAATCAAATCAACCAATGTAATCAATGTTATGTTTCGAAACTATAAAAAAATATTTACAGCCTTACGATGTTTCCACACTGGGCGAATTATTAGCAACTGCTAATTTCAACCTGTTAAATTAACACTATTATTTTTTATTAAATATTAATAATATTTTTTTCTATTATTAATAAAAGATGTATTTTCGAAAAGAATCATGAATATCTGAAACTATAGGAATTACATTTTTTCATTCATTTTTCTTCTTCTAAAACCTCTAAAACCTCTAAACCTTCTCAAACTTCTACATTCCTTGTCCGATTTGAGCAAATTTATTGTTAAAATCTTACATTCCAAAAGTGAAAAATAAAAAAAAAATTTTGGAGTTAATCGAAGCAAATGAAATTTAGTGACTTTTAAAACGTGTTTTTTGAGGATATCTCGAAAACAATTCTTAATAAAAAAAATGCTTGGCATTTTTGGAATCTATGCCCCAAAATACATAGAAAAAAGTCTATGTGAAATCAGGTCTTTTTTTTTGTAAACTAGTGTTATCTACCATCAGTTATTACTTCATTTTCGTTTTTAGATAATCCACAGTACGTAGTTTCAGTATACCTTCTGTCTAAATACCCATAGTTATTCGAATTTTTATAACAGGGTGTCAAGATGAAATACTATAACTTTAGAAAACTATAACAATATACCAAAACAGTATTATCTTTTATTCTTCCTCTCGCTAATACAAGGCATTACCTAATAGCCTAATAGTTAACCTGTTCCACAACCGTTCCCGTCATTTCTTTTTCTATTACTCTGGCTTCATCAAAAATAGTTCGCCGCCTTACCTGGCCTTCGTTATCTTTTTTACCATTTTCTTGTAGATTCCAGTTCGTCCTTCCAAATCGTCGCTAATTATATGGCAGATCCATTTCCACTTGTCTCACCGATTTATTGTTATTTTATACTGTCACTTTATGATAGTAAATAGAAAAAATGCTCAGAGAAGAACTGCCTGCTACTCTTTCATTTGCCGGTATCTATTTACTTGCCTTGAATAGTTGACTGATAAATATCTTATGGTAAATTTAATGTTTTGGCCTATGAAATTCCAAAAATACTATGACTCCTCTAATACATATATGTTTTTCTGTTTTACTGATTTTTAGTATACCAGCTTGAGAATATTTGTTCCGATTCAGTTAAATTTCTGCTACTTCATAACGACTTGGTGGCAGTCACCGTCACCGTGTCACGGTGAATTAAATTTACATCAACGAATTTGAATTACATTTAGTGTTAAAAATGGATTTAAAAAAGCGACAACGTTGAAAATGATGGAGAAAGGTTTCGGCAGCGATATTCTATTGGAAAGAAATCGAGCGAATGGCGCGATGCAAGTGATCCAATACCTTAACAACCACCTCGTTATCATTCCAAAATGAAGGTGATGCTCACAGTTTTCTTCGATTACAATGACATTCATCACAAATTTTTGCCAAAAGATTATACTGTCAATTAGGGGTTTTATTTGGACGTTATGAGACGTTTTCATGAAGCATCATCCTAAAGAGGCCAGATTTGTTACTCATGAATTTCGCACCTCGATAACACACTGTAGATTACTTATCACAATTTCTACATATTTCATAACTTGTTTACCCAAACAAATTAGAATACCCTCCAACTTCCACCAAATTATTCGGAGGGGAATACTTTAGGGAATGGGACAAACCCGATTTAAACGAATAAACTTGTATTTACGATTTTAGGAATAAATTCCTGAAACTTCCTGATCAAGGTGGTACGTTGTCAACTTCGCATTACTTAGTGACTTAAAACAAATAATTGTCACAGATTTCATTTTCTATTATTTGTCGGAAAAGAAAAGTGCAAGAAGAGAATTGCAAGAGTGCATCAAAAATCTATGCAGCTTCGGTATTAAATTAACAATGGTCATATATTTAAATCAGTTGTTTATTAATTTTTTAAAATATATTTTTTTATATAAAGTGGTCACTATACGAACCACTCTATTAAACATTTAAATTTAATTTACAAAACAAATTATTTGTTATAAAAAAAAATTATTGTAGCATCGGTCTAAATGACAATCCTAAAAGGCTAGTGAATTATATTTGAATAAAAATTAAAATAAAATTAATTTTATAATAACAAATTTTATTACAAAAGATGAAAATCAGATTAATTGCGAATTATATAAACATGGGCTCGACATTTTTATTAAATGAATCTATATAACATAATTATACATTTAATAATGAATAATAATAAATAATATAAATATTTTTTATTTAAATGGAAAAAAATCATATTGACAGGAAGTTGTAATGGAATTTGTATAATTTTTAATTTATTTATATTTAATATAATGTTTTGTTATTCATACAACAACCTATTAGTTTTTATCTCTTGTTGAATTATGTGTAACACTTGTTCATTTTTAGTAATTTTTTTATCATATTCTGAAGGTTAAATTATAAATACATATTTGACAATATTACAAAAACAGGTGTTACAAATTAAATCAAATTAATTCTTTACGTATATTAGCTACTTATAAACTAATTCATTTGTATATTATTTAAATTAAATGAAAGTAATTCTTTTAATAATTTTGTCTTATTTGATATTACTTAGTTTCAGAAACAAATTTCAAGTCTATAGTTTAATTTACAAAATTTTATAAATCTGTTCTACACGTGTATCAATCAGTATAGCTTCAATTTGTTGCGTGAAGTTCCGTATTAATATGTAATCTAAACTAATATTCAGATTCATCATATTTTCTATAAATTTATCACTAATGGGCACTATTACAAATTCAGCTCAATGGGGAATTACGAATATTAAATAGAGTTACGAAATAAAATTATTGACCTTAACTAAAAAACATTGTCGGTAAAATCAATTATGAAAAATGTAAAATCTGATAGATTAAGTTCAATCTGTTCTTAATAAATTTTATTAACCAAATATTCTATCGAATTGAAAGAATTGCAATTTATTAAAAACGACCAACAACTTCAATTCATACATATCATTCGTAAACAGCATACATTATACAAAATTCTCGTAGTATTTGAAAAGAGTGTGTTCACTGAATAATTGCTTTCAGTATAATAAGTACAATTCTGAATTAAAATGCGATATTTTATTGACATTTTGTAGCAGCTACTGGTTTATGGTATCAATTTTCGTAATCTCCATTCAAATAGTCAATATTGTTGCTTGCTCGTTGGTAAAATATAAGTATATAATATTAGCTTTTAGGTATGAAATAGTTACAGGAAAGCGTATAAACTATCAACCTTCATAGTTGTCATTTGAGACGAAATTTCAGAGAGGTAATGTTGGCAAAATAATGTAGGTACGCTGAATGGAAACTGTGTTATGTCTAGTCTATTATGTATGGGGGACACTTAAATCGATATTCGATTCTTTATTCAATTTAAGAGACATTCAGAGACCATAGTGATTTTGTTTGTCACTCTTATTCATGATCAATAGCTAAAAACAAATATAGGTGATGGTGTTGTCAGTATTGTCTGACAATTCACGTAATTTTTGATGTGTAGTTGGTATGAGATTTGAGACATTGCCTTATTGACGATCAGTATGTATGTTTCATCATAACAATCGAATTAAAAATAATGCCTGATCTAAATCTAGTCAATCCGGTTTTACAGTCGGTTTCAATATCATTCAATATCCTATATTACTAATAAGGATATTATAAGTTGGTGTATTTTACTAAACTATCGAAGGTTAATAAACTATATACAAATTGCATTTAACAATTTTTTATAGTCAATAACCAGCATATTTCTTATATGAAAATATGTCGCCAAATATACCCTATTTATTTTAACTGCATTCGGTATGCTTTTCGCATACAAATTATGGTATTTAATATTATTTTCTTTAAACTTTTCTATAAAATATTATTTAGAAATATGCAAATAGATTTTTTTTCGTTCTATTATACATATGATATAAATGTATAGGTTTTTTTTATTTTAATTAAATTGACTTGAATTACCTACTCATATTAATAACTTTTGTATAATTAATAAATGACTGTGTACTACATATAGTACAACATTATAATTATTTCATTACACATTATTTTACAGGAAAACAACTTTATTCCGAAATTAAATTACATTACAGACAATATTTGCACATTTATTAATTACTTTGGTATCTTTAATACCTTTGAGATGTCCAGAAGTTTTGACCGTAAAGTTTTAATCGTAAAATAAAGGATACAAGTAGAATTGAAATTCGCCTTCCGTAATGTTTGCTAGGTGTTCCGTAATAACTTTCTGGAAAGTGCACATAGCTGTAGTATTGTGCTGCAAATCGTCTGATAGAATCGCCATTGATTCATGCCGCAATTCTGTATCTGTGGCCGGATTTTGTGCGTACACTTTTCTACATTTTCAATTTTCGTTGACTTGTTTAAATTTGTTGTAAAAATGACGTTTAGAGAGATAGCCAGCAATTTTCTCATTCTCATTCGTAAAATTTTTCCGATTTGTAAAGTCTATCTCTATATTAAAACTCACTCATTTTTATATCAACGAAAAATTATATTTGGCAATAGCTTTAAACCAGTTGAAAAACAAGTGAGGTGAATAAAATTTGGTTGAGAAAATACATTGACTATAACAACCAATTTCGTTGGCAACTATGTGCACAAAATCCGGTCACTGATCGCCTACAGCCCTGTTTACCACGCCTATACCCATTTTACCCAAATTGCTATATGTTTCACACTCAAGAAAGCTTCGTTCGTAATCACTGGCCTACAGTAAGAAATAGCTAGCTCTTAATTTGGGTTTTGAAACTAGGAGAAATAGTAGACATGAACCAGTACACCAGTGGCGTGCGGTCAACATTTCCATAAGGTGTGCAGAATTTTATATTTTCCTGGGCTGGAAAAAAATTGAAAAACGCAGAAAGTGGCTTTGATAGTTGGGTAAAAATAAAAAAATTAAATATTTGAGAAAAGTTGAAATTTATCTAAGAAATATTAGAAAAATCGTAAATGCTCGCACCGAGAAATTTGAATATCAGACATCGACACATTTGATCTAATTCAAATTTCAAAAGTTCAAATATTCCCCAAAAACATGTTTCAAAAATCTCGAAAGCTCAAATAAAGATAATTTACATTCAATTCAATTCAATTCATTAAAGCTACGTCAGAAATTTTAATTTTTCACAAAGCTTTTAACTCTAAATTTGTAATGAATAAAACAATATTATATTATATTGTATTTTAGTTAAAAGCTTTGAATAAGCTTGATGATTAATTATAAAGTTGTTAAATAAAATAATTTCAGTTAGCATTATAAATTGATTACGATTTGGTCGATATTTCAGGTGTGCTCTGTGCCTTCTGCGCATCAGACTGCACACCACTGAAGTACAGCAAAAATATACTGTTGATTGTTGATCCCTGTTCTTAGACCAATGTGAACAGAAACTAAGCCAAATAACCAACCTATCTATGAAGCAAATGGGTTGTCACGTATAGTTATAAGCACTACCACACGAGAAGGAGACAATTTTGTAATGCAGAAACGGTTAGAGATTTAATAAAACAAAGATTTACTCCCAAAAACAAGATACATACTTGGAAATATGTAATTTTTGTGGATGGCGTCTTTAGGATTACAAATAGAACAAAACGTATAAACTGATACGAGAATGTCGGGTGCAGAATGATCTTGTGACTTTACAAACCCAACCTTTAAAGGCTCAACCAGGGGTGTTATGTTGTGATGATGCATATCTGTATATGAAGCAGAGTCTTGTGTAACGATTGAAGGCAATTTGATCTCGAAAATGTATTTAAAGATCATAAAGGAACATTTCTAACAATAAAACGCACCGTGTCATTGAAAGTAACTTCATCTTCCAACAATATAATATAATTCGCCTAACGATACCGCTGAAATCATACAGTCAGGGCCGTCGAGAGAAAATTCGGGGCCGGGACTGAACACTTCCGTCAGTAGAAAGTTCAGTAAAATATGATCCGATAAAAATAACATGCTGATTTGTTAATTGGGAGCATTTAAGAATGTTCGTCTTTTCTAAATAATTTAATAATTTATTAAATTAGAAGAAGTTATATACAAGATACAAAGCTGTAAAATGTACATACACTTACAGTTTATTGTAGTCTTTTTTTATCAGAAAACTAAGTAAAGTATAAGTAATATTTCAAACAGGAGCTAATTAATATTTTGAAGTAGTCTCCACAAAGACCAGACCTCTCGCCTATCGAGAACTTATGGGATCATCTCAGATAGGGGACAGGGGATAGCTTAGAAAAAGCATTCAACAATTCATGAACTGGTGGAATATATTGAACTCGAATGGGGTAGTATTCAGCTTGATTACTGTAAAAACCTGGTATAGTCCGAATCAGTATGCTTTGGTAAATCTTCCATAGGATATATACAAAGTACATTTTATGGGTTAATTCATGAGTACATTCAGGTTTATTTAGAAGTCTTCTGTAGATCAGATTTTTCTTTGTACATAATTTTTTTTTTTACATTCCTTGTACCGTCTTGTAAATAAATGTGTTTGATGATTTTCTATTTCAATTCCTAATCATTTTTCTGTTTATATAATTAATATAATATAATATCGGAATTAATGTCTTATTAAAACTCGTTGAAAAATTGCGAACCGGGGGCACCGTCTCGATTTCTTCTAGTGAAATTGTTTATTAATACATAGAAGGTTGATTTTTTTTGGGTGAATATAATTAATTATAATCTCTACAGACTACAGAAATTAATTTTCCAACGAACAATTTTTATAATTTTTTCGTTCGGTTAATTGATTTACGCACATCACCGTCCAAAAAAACAGAGCAACCAATATTTTATTGTCCATTAAAAAATATAAAAATTCTTGTACCACGTACGTATCTGTATATTTTACGTTCAGATAATATGTAAATATGGCATATTGCAATATATAAAGTATAATATTGAAATTTTGCGTGGATTTTTGGGCAATATTAATATGATTTCTGGTCATCAGAAGCAATCACACCAATTTTTTGAAACAGTAATCAGTTTGGCAAAAATTATTGATCGATTCGGATCGGTTAGTTCATATAAGAGCGGAAAATAAGTCCTATATTTTTAGCGGAGTGTGTATTTTGTGGTGGTGGATTAATTAAATCGAACCGCATAATTCGTTTAAAATGTACAGACAAATTAAATAATTAATTAAGATAAATTAAACAAAATTAATGAAATAAATTGATGGGAATATTTATGTCCTTGTGCTAATTAAACGTTCAGGAGAGTGACAAATTATGTGTGATTTATCTTTTATTTATATTTTCATTAAATAAATTTATCTCATTAGATAATAGATAATTTTTGATTAGATTCCAATAAAAAAAAAATAAATTTTTTCCTAATAATATTTTATGTTTCAAGAAAACCTATTAAAAGAAATTTATTATTTTAATATTTCAATAGACAAATTAAAGTCGATTAATTTTTTTTTTCTTGAAATGTTATTGAATTTATTTTATTATCTATTCATTGATTTGATTTTATTACCGATTTATGTTAATTTTTTTTTGTATATCGTTGTATAATTTGAAGAAAATATATATTTATTTACTGTTTGTCAATAATTTGCATAATAGTTATTAATTTGATTTTAATATACTGTTTTTCTCGGTGCATTAAACAGGACCCAAATTATATTTTCTAATCTAAATATATTATATATTAATTTAAGGTGTTATTGGTGGAAGACGTGTTGTTTATAAATGGGTAGAATAACAGAAAGATTAAATACCATTAATTAAAATTAAACTATTGCAGTGCAATTAATCTAGTTAATCTAGATTAATCTATCTAGAAAAGGGCGGCAAGATCACCCAATTCGCATGCGTGGTGATCTATATAGTATAACAAAAAATATTTATCAATTAATCATCACTGAATCATATACAATGCTTTTTTGAAAAAGGAAATAAACATTAGAATCAGTAGTAGCCCAATAAGTTGGGTATAATAAGCGGTTATACGTTTTGTTACTCGCTTTAAATTAGTCGTTATAATGATAAATGATATATTAATATATTAGTATAGAATATCTAATTATTATTATTTGAACTCTCTGTCGGTATTTTAAATGTAGAAAAATTATATTACAAATCTGATTAGATAAATTCAAGGAATTATATCGTATAAGCGAAATACCTAGTTGAACTTATTATAGAAATTTTTTTAAATTTCCATTTTCCAAAAAAAATATTTCTTTTTAAATTTATTCCAGTATTAAAAAGTATTTTTTATTCAGAAAATTATTATTGGTAAGAAAAATTTATATTACGAATTTCTGGTATGGTTTATGAATTTCTTTCACATGAAGGTTTTTATATAATATATTGTTCCATGCTGAGCATTTGTTGACATGTCTGGTGCAAATTTGTTACGAAATGGACAAGGTCATGTTTTTGGCACACTTATTTTATACTTCAAAATACTTACGAAGGAAGAATTTTTTGTAAGAAATTTCTCATGGCTATATTAATGGATTTTATTTTGGATAATTAGGGAAATATGAATTTGTAAATTCCTTTCAACAAATTTGATAAATATCTAAACAGAAAAAGTTTATGATAAAATAAATTAGTACTTCGAATATTATTCAGTAAAACCCAGATCCACGTATTTATTTATACAGTCTATATTTATTCAGTCTCTCTCTTAAGTAGACATGAAACCCAAAATTGACCAATATTGCAGATAAATGAGAAAAAAATTTCATTGCATATTTTGAATCTTTGAACCGTCCTCTTTCACGTGATGTAATTGAAATTTCAAACACCCATTAGAAACTCATTCAAATGTAAAATTTAAGATGCGGTGTCAAGACTGAATACATAACATTATTATATCAAAGCAATCTTT
>JANTOP010025871.1:0-12422 GCA_027564815.1 Symmerus nobilis | reverse complement strand
TAGCTTTCAAACGAAACCGAGAGCTCTGCGAAATTATGTTTCAAACGAAAGTTATGGCCTCAAGACCTTAGGGTGACCATAGGTGGGCACTCTCCCATATATATTTCGTAGACTCATGGGGGGAGGGGAGGAGGTTGATCCCTTAATCCCCCCCCCCTCTATATATGCCAGTGTTTCTAGTCACATTTTCTCCAATATTCCATTATTTCAATAACATTCCTTTCAGTGTTTCTTAATTAGTAACGGCACATTTTCGAGCACTTTTTTTAAGTTCTGACTATAAATGCTCGATTGAATTAATATGTGGGTGCCCTAGGCTTGAACAAATTTGCCGCCCTTACCGTGTTACCGTACATGTAAAATGTGTCAAATCTTACAAACATACAAACTTCAAAAATTTTTGTATCTTTAATTTTGCCGCCCCCCAAAAATTTGCCGCCCAAGGCTCCTGCCTACTCAGCCTAGTGGTAAATCCGCCCCTGTGTAGAGTAGCCATAAGTTTACAATTTTATTCGTGTGCTTTGGATCATTCATTTTGTAACCCCATTTTTTTTGGCACTGGGGTGAATATTCCGTTTTTTGGGAATTTTTTTTTGGGAAAATTTGAAATTTCGTGCAAGAACCAGATAGCGGTTATCTGGATAGAAAATATAATTTAAAAACGTAAAAATTAAGTTCGAAACTTGAAGTTTTCTTTAGGTTTACAATGGGCTTACATTCAAATTTAATAAATCGAATAAAAATTCGATTCCAAATTATATAAAATGACATTTTACATTTAAGCTTTCAATGAGCATTCGAGATTTTTAAAGCTTTTTTGGAAAATTTGAAATTTCGATAAAGGGCCGTTATCTGGAAAAAACCAGATTTTTAAATGTAAAAAAATTAACGAAACTCGAAACGATCTGAAATATTCGATTATTCCGATTATTTTTGCACACTCGATTAATCGATTATTATTATTCGATTATTGGGTTATTATTTTAAAAACGCAAATGAAGTACGTATATGAACTTATTTACATCGAAGCATAGGTATTTACGCTTGGGCGAATTTTTTTGCACCGCTTATCAGATC
Source organism: Symmerus nobilis (assembly GCA_027564815.1). NCBI lineage: Eukaryota > Metazoa > Arthropoda > Insecta > Diptera > Mycetophilidae > Symmerus > Symmerus nobilis. The sequence continues at coordinate 11,345 of JANTOP010025871.1, read as the reverse complement.
TGCAATTGCCTGATGCCGTGGTAATTGATTACACGAAAAAAAGATATAAATGTTTCTTGCAGGGAATTTTGAAAGTTACAAATTTGATCACTTTTGCTTATCCCGTAAAAGTAACGCCTAATGAGATATTCGCGAAAAACGATTTTCGTGACCTTTGAACTCGCGAAGAATTGTTGGCAAACTGGGATCAATAAGTACCACAATTGTGGGACCCAACTAGGAACAATCCCAGAATTAAGTGCTAATTATGGTGCGCTAATAGATAATTAGCTAAAATTCCCACAATGCGGTAACTTAAAAAAATATTGTGGGACTGCTAGATTAACAGTCGCATAACCGAAAAAATTGACGTTTCAAAGAAGTGGCAAATTAGATTAATTAGGAGCACCAAAAAGTAATTAGGTGCATCTTGCACAAGGCGGCAAATTTAAAATCATTGCGGGACTGCCAGGTTTACGTTAAGCTAGCAGTCCCAAAACAGAAATAATTAACTGCCAAAAATTGAAATATCGAATAATTAGAGATTAATTAGGTGCATCTTTTATAAGGCGAGAAATTGACATTCATGGCGGAACTGCTATGTTTATATTAAGTTATAAGTCCCGAACTGATATTACTTACATAATAATATTAAATCTTTCAAATAGAAAATTTCTAATTATTTATATTGTACTCGAATTTTTATTGAAATAATTTTCTTTTCCCAATATTTATCAACTATGTATTTCCCTTGATAAATTATATTTTCATTTCGTGTAAATTTTTATATTTGCATTACATTTAAGACCCGTTTGAGTTAAATTAAAATTAGGATAACATTGTAAAAATAATCAAATCTTACATTTAAAATTAAACTGATTAACAGTTAGATTTTTTAAAATTAAACAATTAAAATAACTGGTTACAAATAAGTAATAAGTAACTGAACTGGGAGGTGAGGTAATCCTGACATTAGATTCAGCAAGCCTAACTTTTAGTATTACTAGCCAAATATCTAGATATAATGATCCGTTGTATTTGCGACGTTCCCTCATAAATCTGTAAAATTTTGGCATCTCTCATTAATTTCTCCACTGGATAATCGGAATTAAATCCATTTCCACCAAATATTTGTACCGCATCTGAAGCGATCTTATTTGCCGTGTCCGCTGCATAACATTTAGCAATAGCAGCTGAATAAGTATTTCGAATATCTAAAATAAACCGATATATAAATTTTTATTAAAGAGATTTATTCAGTAAAGAAATACCCTGATCTGTTTCCCATCCGGATTTATAAACTACAAGTCGAGATGTTTCCACACCGATAGCCATATCGGCTAACATGAAAGCTACAGCTTGATGATTAATGATCGGTTTTCCAAATGTTTTTCTTTCCTGTGCATAACGTAACGCTTCATCTAGACACCGCTGTGCCAATCCGACGGCCGCAGCTCCAATTTGAGGTCGAGATTTATCAAATGAGGCCATGGCAATTTTAAATCCATCTCCTTCTCCCGATAAAACATTTTCTTTCGGCACCCGAACGTCTTCAAATGTTAAACCACGCGTATCGGACGCCCGTTGTCCCATATTAATTTCTTTTCGTCCGATCGTTAAACCCGGTGTACCGGCATCAACGATAAATCCGGTAAAAGCTTTGCTGGTCGGAGCATCTTTGTCGGTTCGAGCTAGAACAAAATACCAATTAGCAACGCCACCATTTGTTATCCACATTTTTTGGCCATTTAGTATGTATTCGTCTCCTTTACGAACGGCTGTTGTTTTTAATCCGGCCACATCTGAACCGGCACCTGGTTCCGTTGTACAGTACGAAACAACAAGTGGTTCATCTATCAGTCGTCCTAAATATTTCTTTTTTTGGGCATCCGTTCCAAATAGAATGACTGGCAATTGCTGGTAAAAGAAATATTATTTAATAAAAATGCTTAAGTTTCAAGAAATGAATTCAAGAAATCTTTCCGTGTTACTTACTCCAACTTCACTAACTTTCATAGCCACATTTATTCCAGTGCAACCATATGCTAGCTCTTCAGCAATTATACAGCCAGTGAGAACACCTAATTCCAATCCACCATATTTGGATGGTATATCACAGTTTAGTAGTCCTAGTGACCAAGCTTTCTTTATTAGTTCCCAAGGATATTCACCGGTTCGATCGTGATGTGCGGCCACTGGAATTATTTCTTCTCTGGCAAATTTTCGGGCCACCGATTGCATTTCTTTTTGATCATTATTTAATGCAAACCAGGGTCCGATTTCGGTGGCAGTAGTTGCATATCGCAGACCCACAGCACATATTCGTCGCCTTGTAATCTTTAATAACAATTAATTTTCTGAATTATTTATTGGTTCGATTTTGTATTATAATAATTTTACTTGTAGAAGTGAGATCATTTTAAATTAATTTATTAAATTAAATTGGGGTCGGCCTTTTTTACTTTAAGATATTTTAACTTCAATGGAAGATATTCATTAAATTTGAACTTTTATAAAAAGATCACCACCATTTACAATTTAAATTATTTTCTATACACGATCACCGATCACAGTATAGCTACTTGGTGGAACTACGAAATTGTATTAGTGGGTGGATGGATAGGTCTCGACTATATAAGATCCAATGTTCAATTTTCGTATTTCAAAGTGTGTGTATAGAATAGACGAACTTAATTGCATCAAATAAAAGTCGTAAAGATAAGATAATTTCGTATAATAATTTCGGATTTGTGTTGGGTAGTAGAGGCGTTTATTAGATGAGATAGGCAGAATTTACGATTTTGTTTGAACAAACTGGGCCAAACCAACACTACTACGTATATTTCATATCTGTATTAACCGACGATATTATTTAAAGTATGTAAATTCGTTAAATCAAATATACAGGGTGTCCAGATATTATCTTAAAAGACTATGGAATACTTAAAATAACAGTTCCCCACTAGATTCCCCTATTCTAGAGTTGTACGATTAGCGGTTCTATAGAGATCATTAGCCATCTTCTTATAATAAATGTCGATCTCTTTCTTATATCTCTATTGGATATAAATTTCAAAGCGATTCTCTACCTTCTGGATTAGAAGTCGATTTAAGTGAGGGGATAGAACCGACCTAAAACGCCCTTAAAATTTGCGCCAATTAATTCAATCGACCTGGCAATAACTTTGCAAACGTGTTCACAAATCGTGATTAATTTTTATTTTCGTAATACTATTACCAACTGTGTAAATATTTCAGTTTGTACTAGTAAATTAAAACATACTTTTATTCTAGACACTCGGAAAAAATTAATTTCCTGCGTTTAAGCGTTGATTTCAGCGTGTGCAGAAGTTTATGACTTCATAACCAAATGTCACAGCCTTTATCAAATGCGTCTGCATTATATTAAACCCTCGCGACATTTGATCCGAATTTTCCGATAATTTTCTTGGGATCCCAAAAAATGTAATGTTGCAGAAAGTTTATAAATTAGTTGAGGAAAAATACAAAAATATTAAAATTAAACTTTTCGTATAAAAGCTCTGCAAACACTTAAAAGCTCCCAGAAAGCTTTATTTTCCGATCGATATTTTTAACGTTTTAAATTCTATTTTCTATCCAAATAACGACCATTTAACAAAATTTATAATTTTCCCAAAACCTGGAAAGCGCTTTGAAAGCTTAAAATTATAATGTAATTTTATATAACTCGGAATCGAATTTTTATCCGATTCATTAAATTTAAATGAAATAGGGAATTTTCGCAGAAAGCTTGACCAAACTATTAAAAGCGTAACGAAAGCTATAAGTTTAGAACTTAATTTTTTCGAGTAAAAATCTATTTTTTATCCAGAAAATGTCCTTTTAACGAAATTTCAACTTTTTACAAAAATAAAGCTTTAAAAATCTCGAATGTTGATTGAAAGCTTAGAATTATAATATGATTTTACGTAATTTGGAATTTAATTTTTATTCGATTTATTAAATTTAGATAAAATATGAAATTTTCGTTAAAAGCTTTCTCATTGTAAGCTCGAATAAAGCTTTAAGTTTCGAACTTAATTTGTTACGTTTTAAAATCTCTTTTCTATCCAGATATCGGTCCCTTCGCGAAATTTCAAATTTTCCCAAGGAAAATGCTTCAAAAATTTCGACAACTCATTGGAAGCATATATTTATGGAAAATTTCAGGCCAAAATAGATGAATCTTTCGTTAAAGGGATAATGAATGCCTTAAACCTCTCCTTCCCCCTCCATTCAATCTAAAGTCGGAAAAAAATGAATAAAATGATTCAAAGTTATTAAATAAAACAATTTGAGTTAGCAATTCGCAGCAATAAATGTGCTTGCATTTGCAGTAAGCCGCTTAAATTAGGTAATCAATCAGTATTCATCATTGATATACTTCATTTACAATTTCATGGCTAAATTTTATTTTATGAACGCCCAAAATAGGGTTTTTTATTTAAAAAATGGGGAAATTGGTCTTTTATGAAATTTAGCATTCAAAATTAAATGGAATTATATAAATTCTTAATATAAATTTATACTCTTACTGTAGGTACTTGAGCAATATACACTAAATTCTATTCAAACTTAATTTTAATTAAACGTTTAGATTCCAAATTTTTCTTTTCCTGATATTACAATTTATAAAAATATAAATAAAAATTAATTTATTAAAGTCAAGTAAACTGTACGATGATATTAGAAAAGATCTACTAGATTTTAGCAAATATACGATCCGAATTAGTAAACAAAGATTAAAGATTATATTTTTATTTAAAAGATTTTATCTTTTTTTGACTCATGATAATAGTCATCAATACTCATCATCATCTCGCGTAATTTATTAAAACTATTTTTTAATAAATTATAGACTGGAAATAAATAGCGAATTTTAATTTGAGTAAATGTTTGCTCGATATTAGAAAATAAAAAATAAAAATCATCTCTATATTCCAAAATCGAGTTATGTAAATATGCTAGACTTTATCCAGCTAATTTTTAATTAATGGCGACTGGAAATGAGAATCCAAGCGCTAACTTTGAGTAAATATATGTCACATCTTGCTAAATAAAGATTAAACATTAACATCACATTCTAAAATTAATTAACATAATGCTGGATTTTAATAAAAAAAATAAGATTAATACATATATTTATATATTTATATAAAGCGTAAAATAATTCCTTTAATTTGTGGTTTTGGATTGAATTTTTTTTTATCATCAGCAGTCTTTTTGTAAATAATTTCACAAACCACTTTATGTAAAATTTTGCAGCTGATAAGATACAATATTTAGCTTTTAAACATGCTCATTTCCAGTAAATATTTTTATGTTTTAGATTTAAGATTGTTTCTCCGGGAAAGAACACTTATGTTCATGCTTCATTTGAGAATATACAATATACATAATTATAAGATACGTTAGATTTGGTATTATTTGGTTGAGTACATCCCGTATTATGTCCTGGGTACATAATTATTTGGCTGGGTGGCCGTGTACGTACATCCCATATTCATGATCCATATCTGAGAAAATAATAACTGGAAATAAGCTTTCTTATGCTTATTTCTAGTTATTATTATTTCTAATATTCTATTCTTTTAATTCTAAAATTTATCAAATGTATGCTTGATATTGTCCTCTACATCGTGCTACGCCTTAAATTCTAGAAACTAGTCAAATATGCTTAAATGAAGCATATGTATGCTGGATATTATTCTACATCATACAAAATCTAAGGTCATATTTGATAAAAATTAGCACATAGCAGCAAGCACAAGAAGCATAAGAAATTTTAAGATTTTGGGGGAAATTAGAAAATTACTGTTGGTCGGGAAAGTTCATTTTCCAATTTTTCACTTCCTTTATACTTAACAAATTCTCTGATTTGCAAGAAGGATTTTCTGTTTCTCATATCTATTCTCGGATGGGATAACATTCAGTTCCTAAAACGTTAAATATTAAATATAAAGTCCACATACTGTTCATAAAGCTCCCTCACAGCCCCTACAATTTTAAGATCAAGCTTAGGTCTGAACGAGCGATATATACATAGAACGACCGACCTCTTTCGAGAACTCGCTGAAATCCCGCCTGAAGAGTTAATTTTAGCGGAATTGCATTATTTTGGGACCTCAATTCTAAGGTGAAGGGAAATTAGTATCAATAAAAGCCCCATAAATATTTAGAAAAATTAAATTATGTTTATTTTATTATATTCAATTGTCCGACTTTATAATCTTTGCCGAATATTTCCGAAACCTTCCTCGACCTTTTGCGACTTTTCTGAATTTTCTGAAAGATTGGAAACGGAAAGTAGTCAACCCACTGCAAAATTATGTTTAGTTTATTTTATTTATTTCATTTAAATATTTTATTTGCTAAGGAGGAGTTGCTAAGAAAATGGTCGTACTCATATAGAAAATGGTTGTACAACAGGAAGTGTTGAAAAAGTTGCGGTCATCTCTATGTCATAATTCCTTTAATTGTATTAAATTTATTAACAGTTACATATTTATTATAATCAGTTTTCATAGAATATTGCATTTAACACGAGTGAATCTAACCCAAATAGAACGAATAGTTTGGGCTAGAGGAACTAAAACGCTAAACCAAGTATAACTGAAATTTTTTCATTAGACAATTTGTAAAATACACCGATTTTTCTCACATTCCCCGACTTTTCCCAACTGTTTATAACGAATTTTAAAATTGTCCAAAGTTTCTTCGGCTCTCTCTCTCGATATATCTGATTTTATCGGACTTTTTCTCGACTACCTCAACAAATTAGCAGATCTTCCGATTTTTACTCAACCTTTTCTGATTCTCTGAATTTGCTGTCTTACTTCGACTACTTGCGGACTGATCCCGACTTGTTATGAATTATCTCGATATTTTGGCAACTTTGTCAGATTATTCGGTCAGTTTTTCAATTTTTCTTGTCACTTTCAGAATTCATATTAATTTCTCAAGATTTCACCAACTTTTCCTACTATTCTGAAATTATTTTGTTTTTTTTCCCGATATTTTACAAAATGAGCAGAACTGGAAAAAGTTTTATAGAAGCAATTACTGGGTTTAGCAAATATTAAAGTAAAAAGCAAGAGCCTATGAAGTAAGATAAGGAAAATGCCTGGCAACAAATACTTCTGAAGGCGCGATCACTCAAACTGGCCCCCCTGAACAAGAGTTGGGAATATCGGAGATGCAATATTCAGAGTATTTAAGTATGTATTTAAGATTAATTATAATTAAGTGTTTTAACTAGTTTTTTTTTATTTAAGAGTAAAAGAGGTGAGTTGGAGCAAGCAGTTGGGTAATGTTGACCCCCTAGATATGGTCGAATCCGAATTAACAGGATCAGATGAAATGAAGGTAGAATTCGTTGGAATTAATACCCGTAAGTACAGTCCCAAGTAATTTTACAAATTATACTGCAGGCAATATACATAAAGCCTAAAAGCAAAATATTTTTCTATCTATATTCGGCTTTTCTATCTTGAATTTGCATAACTGCATTATAAACAAAACCTGAATTAAAATTGAATAATTTTTTATAGCAAAATATAATAAAAAAGAAAAATTTTTAGCTTAAGCCCTATTTTGATAAGCATCGAGTAATGCCCTCGCTATAATAATTCGTTGAATCTGTGACGTTCCCTCATAAATTTGATAAATTTTCGCATCTCGCATTAGTTTCTCAACCGGATATTCAGAATTAAAACCATTGCCACCAAAAATTTGTACGGCATCGGATGCAACTTTATTTGCTATATCGGCCGAATAACATTTAGCTATTGAAGCATTAAATGTGTTACGCTTACCTGTAAAAAAAATCATATCGATTAATTAAATCAAATCAAATTAAAATTCAAATTTACCTTGATCGGTTTCCCAAGCAGATAAATAGTAAGCTAATCGAGCATTTGATATACTAATTGCCATATCGGCTAACATAAATGAAACGGCTTGGTGGTTAAAGATTGGTGTACCGAATGTCTTTCGTTCTTGTGAATATTTCAACGCTTCATCCATGGCACGCTGTGCCAATCCAACGGCACCGGCCGCCACCGGTGGTCTAGTTTTATCGAACGTTCCCATTGCTATTTTAAAACCAGCGCCCTCTCCACCCAACACATTCTCCTTTGGTACGCGAACATCTTCAAATGTAATTCCACGTGTATCGGATGCTCGCTGGCCCATATTGATTTCCTTTCGGCCCGGTGTAACACCGGGTGTGTCCCGTTCTACAATGAATCCGGTGAATGCTTTTCCGGACGGTGTTTTTGGATCGGAATCGGTTCGTGCCAATACAAAGTACCAATTTGCAACACCACCGTTTGTAATCCACATCTTCTGACCATTCAATATGTATTCATCACCCTTCTTTACCGCTCTCGTCTTAATTCCACTAACATCGGAACCGGCGACCGGTTCCGTAACACAATAAGCGGCAACTAGAGGTTCTTCGATCATTCGTCCCAAATATTTTTTCTGTTGTTCCTTGTTACCAGACAAAATAACCGGCATTTGCTAAAATATTTAAAGGATTTTCTATTTAAATAAAATTAACTGTTTAATAAACCCTTTACCCCCAAACCACTTCCTTCCATTGCCGTTTTGATTCCTGTACATCCATAAGCAAATTCTTCGGCCATTATACAAGCTGTTAGCACACTCAAATTGATACCGCCACAATGTTCTGGTATGTGACTATTCAACAATCCCAATTTCCAAGCTGTTTTTAGTACGGGCCAGGGATATTCACCCGATTTATCGTATTGAGCTGCAACCGGGATGATATGTTCTTTCGTAAATTTACGGGCAAGTGTTTGCATTTCTATTTGTTCGTCACTTAAGGCAAAACAGACACCGGTCGGTGATGGTTCTACCGTTGAGGAAGCAAATGTTCGCACAAATGGACGAACATTTCTTCGTAAAATCTGGAACAAAATCATAGTACGTTTTAAACTTAATGTCCTCAAGGCTTGTAGTTTCTAATTACTAAAGAATTACGTAAAAAACGTCCATTAAAGTATCTAATTTCTGTTATCATGATAGTGGTAGTTTAATATTAAATAGAAACTGATAAAAATAAATCTCCTGACAGAGATACCTACTAACTACACAAGGTACTTTGGACTTTGACCTAATTAGCCAATTCAACTTAAGTTTTTAAATGAAAATATGCATTGATGCCTCGGATAAAAAGGGATTCGATTCCGAGCTGTATTATAATATTTTTAAATTTACCTGCGTTATTAATGCCATTTTAATTAAAATAATTAAAATAACTTTCCAAAATTATTCGCTTCGAATCGTCGAAACTCAACCAAACCAACTATTAAATTTCTTGTAAAAATATTAAATTAATTAAACTTTTTTAATAAAAAAGAATTGGTTGCACAATAAATTTATTTAAATATTAATGAAAAATTAACTAATAAATTATTTATTAGTTAAATATTTCCCAACTCAACATTATAGAAAATTGTTTGTAAATAGTGGAATTTCGATATACAGTAGACTCTCGATTATCCGGGCTAATGCTGGGGAAGGCTGGCACGGATAATCCGAACTATACATTTTTATATGCTTTTTATTAATCATGCGCATGGTATTCATTCGGTAGACATTAAAACACTGATCAACGTTCGTCCGATAATGTTGAATATGCGCATACGAGTATTCTTATTAAAAAAAAAGCGTAAAATCTCATTTAAAAATTATAAATTAAAAAATAATTAATATTCATATGTACAGATTTTATGCACGGATAATCCGCACCAGGATAATCGAGAGTACACTGTATTTTTTCTGGCCCGAAACAATTTTGATTTTGACAGTTATTTAACTATTTCTTGAAAAGCGATGGCTTCCCCATGTCAAACTCGATATTCTTTGATTAATTAATAGCGGTGAAAATAAATCGCCGATTTAAAATAAAATTTAATTTCTTTTACCTTAAAACTAAAGAAAATCTGATTTTTCTTTCGATTTTTGGAAAATTTCACTTTCTAAAATGACAAAAAAATCATCGGGGTTTTGCTTTTTGACAACAAAACGCCACAACTTACTTCACGTCATTCCGGGGTTTGTTGTGACAACCAAAAACAGTTGAGATTTTCTTCGTGTAAAAAAAACCGCGGTTAAAAGTGAAAAAAAACCGCGGTTTAAAAAAACGTACTAAAATCGACATTAATCGAATGAGAAAAGAAATTTCGAATTTTTTTATTTTTACAGTTTGTTCGAGTTTATTCGAAAAAATCCGAGAAAACAAGAAAGAAACAACAAACAACGAATGAAAATAGAAATGTCAAAGTACTGTTAATGCGCCCATACACGATCGATAAATTGATCAATTCGATCTTATTGAGCTGGTTGAACGAAAACGCCGGTTGAAAAAATAAAAATTTGGTTGAGATGCAAAATTAATTTAGGTAAATTATTAAATTGCAATATTTTAATTGACTGTTTCTTCAAGTTTATTCGAGGAATTCCACGAAAAAGTAAACATGGCGTATAGAAGAGGCCTTAACATGGACATACATAAACCACCTGCTATTTGCTGACGGCCATGGTTGTTGGGACCCCAAAAAGCCGAACGAACGAAAATAACGACTTTTTGTTTATATATTATCTATATTAAGGAGTTTGTTTTTGCGGTAGGTTACTAATCCGATCTTGATTCAAAAAAATTAAATGGTGGATTCAAAATTATGGACCATTTTAATTTCGGGAACCACCATTCACCGATATTACTGAATCGGTTGCTCAAAAGTTGGAAGACATTTATTTGAGGGTGTTTATTCCAACAGTGTCATAGTGGATAGTAGAAGTAGTGTAATCCTGGAATATGACACAGTTGGAATACGCCTAGGGTTCTCAGTTTTACTTTAAGCCAAACCGGGACAAAACCATGTCAATGTTACAAATTTATGTTTATTTAATAACATATCTATATATACAATATATGTACAGTATAATTTAATCCCTCCAAACCGGGACAATCCCGGTTTCCGGGACACCTGAGAACCCTAAATACGCCCCTACAGTGATCAAATACTCTTCGTCTTGGATGTGTCCGGAGGAGAAAAAGGTTCCAATCTGCGAGCAGGCTTTCTTCCTTGATCAAAGAGTTGGTCGAAGAATGGATCGTATTGGTGCTGAAGACAAACCTGACGAATGCGACTTGAGCATGAGGAACAAATTAAACACATACAGCAATACCAAGCTTTGAAAGACTTACAAAGTCTAGGTTCAGTTTATCCCTCAACCTTAACTTCTATTGGGGCTGAATCAGTGGCGCCAATTCAAGAAATTCTTGGGGGGGGGCAAAGAAATTGTTGGGGGGG
>JANTOP010025860.1:0-12422 GCA_027564815.1 Symmerus nobilis | reverse complement strand
ATACTTCGCTTCGTATCCATAAAGTAAAATACATAAAATCAATATAAAACAAAAATATGGGCAATGGGAAAATATGAAAGCTAAACCAACAAAATAGAGTGGAATAAAAGTAACGAGTATTTCTAGAAATGAATACTCGTTACTTTCGGATCCTAAAAGTAACGAGTATAAAGTACCTAGTACTCGAATCTTTTGCATCTCTAGTTAATACACAATTGTCATACGAAAAGAAAAAAAGTATTTTATCGTGAATTTAAGTTTTTAATTAGTTAATAAATCGACAGACTCATTTAAGTAAGTTTATCAACAAAATAAATTTAGTTAATTTATTTAAAATAACAAAATTAAATAAATAAATTTAGTTAATTCGTTTAAAATAACAAAATTATTAATTAAATTTAATTAATAGACCATTTTCATAAAATGAATTCTATCGTGAATTTAAGTTTTATATATTGTAGTTAATTAATCGGTAGATTTATTACGATAAGTTTATCCGATTCAGTTAAATAAATATATTTGGTTAATTTAGTTACAATAAAAAATTATTAAATTTTAGTAATATACAATTTTCATACTTATATAAAAGAGTGTTTTGATTTGAAAAATACGAATCGGATTCCCATTACGGAAATTAAATAAATTGAAGGGTGTTACTAGCCACCTCTTTTAATTCAACAGTACCTCTTGCCAAGTATCCGACCTAGGGAGCTGTCTCCCAATAATACACGGTCCCGTTTTACACAAAAGTGCGTTATTACATCAACGGCGCACAACAAGTCCATTCACGCGGTTTTGCGTGTTATGTTAGAGGTAACTTGCGCTAAGAAAAACAGATTCGTTCGGTTACTATTGATTATATATTGATCGTGACCATTATTTATACGTTGGGGAGGAAACATGTGTTTTATTTGTTGTTTTCTGTTTTTTAAGTACTAGTTATGATTTCGATTCACATATTGTTGGCGTTTTCTGACAATTCATAGAGTATTAGGAAATGAATTGATTTAACTAAGCAACTGCGTAGGCGACTTTAGAAAATCGACTCAGTTGAGGTGGGTAAAATATTGGTTATAAAATTTTGAGCAATAGAGATCAATCTAAATAAAACTGCAGAAGTTTGGAATTAATATGCAAATATTGGCAACCTACCAAGTAAAACCTACCTAGATTGGTCTAACTTGCTACAGTTTATAATTCACGCAAACAATCCTTATCATGTCAATTTACCAATATTTGTGTACTACTATTTGACGTCTTCAAAGGCTCTAAATCGGTCCACAGTTACGACCGCAGCCTAAATTGTCCAATTTTTGATTCACTAATGTGTCACTATAACCTCTGTGCCAATTTAGCATATTGAACCGAAATCACTCCAACCTTAGATTTGCCGCTCGATCCACTGCCGCTGTTTTATTATTGGTTATCCGATTTGTTTATTTTACATGGGTTTGGGCTGCTTGCAAATGTCATAATTTCCAAATCAGCTGTGAATGGGATTGAAAATGAACTTTGTTGATTCTTTATGATTTTCTTATAATTTAGTCAAGTATTCAATGATTTTTATTTAAATTACTGGAAATATTGAAAAATAAACAATTTGATGGCTTTTCCAACAATTAATGCACAACAAGGTAAGTAGGATGAACATTTATAGAACTACGATGTCAACAATAACTTTGACCTTCCTCACTTTAATTCCTATTCTATCCGTAAAATGTCCTTGCCCGAAGCTAAACCTATCGGCTGATATAAACCGTCTTCAGCGCATCCTGTTCCTTTTATTCCTTTTGGACTACCACTTGGGTGGCCGATAGTTCTACTGAGTCCCGTTCATTCTAAGTTCCGATGTATATTGTAAAGACACTCCATCAATAACGGTTATAGCCAAAATCGTCATCGCTATAGATTAGCTTCTTTATCAATCGGATTACTAACATTTCTGTTTCCATATTTCTTGTTGGGAATACGATAGAATTAAACACTCGTCGTATATTAGAAGATTTACAAGTAAAAAAACAACTACTTCAAAAGAGTGGTACGCCACCCATAAATCTACCAATAACCAGCCTATCTTTACCCAATCAACCTACTCATCATTTGGCTGCAACAACGCCATCGATTGAAGGTGTGAATACAAATACTCGGACAGCGTGGCTGCAAGCAAACAATCAATCATTCGGATTTTTTGTTATGCAAGATTCTATTTTCGGCAATAATATTTTACCGGTACTACCCCGTTTTGATAGTACAAAGTAAATTTAGGATATTCGGGTTTGCCAGACGAACAGGAAAAATGGCTTGTATAAAATTGAAAAGTTTAGAAGAATATCTACAGTCGATCGATGGTTTCGACAGACCGAAACTATTGTTGGAACAATATTTAACACCGGCTCACATTGCCGCCTGTATGTTGTACGAGATTCAAACGAAATATGGAGATTTAGAGGGAAAATTAGTAGCGGATTTAGGTTCGGGTAGTGGTATGCTTTCGATTGGATCATTTTTATTGGGTGCCCATCTAACAATCGGTTTTGAAATCGATATGGATGCTATTCAGGTAATTTTTAATGAATATAATTTGAATCGAACCGAAATAAATGTTTCCTATTTTTTGTTGTAGATTTTTCGGACTAATATAAAGGAAATGGAAATTCCTGGCGGTGTTGAATGTGTTCAATGTAATGTGATTAATTGTTTAACTATCTCCGGTTCAAAATGGTTAAAATTATTCGATACCGTTATTATGAATCCACCATTCGGTACCAAACATAATGCCGGTATGGACGTTAAGTTTTTACAAATCGCTTTTCGATTGGCCCGGGTGGCTGTTTACTCGTTGCATAAAACAACGACAAGGTAAATAGTGATAAATAATTTAAAAGTAATCAAAGAAACAAGTAATTCTGTATTACCTTGTTAGGGGAAGTTCAGTTCAATTAGTGACAATATATATTTAACTCCAATGAACCTTATCTTTTTTTAGGGACTTCATCAAAAAGAAAGCATTGGAATGGAATATAAGAGCGGAAGTGATTGCTGAATTACGATACAACATTGATTCAACGTACAAATTTCATAAAAAATCATCGCAAGACATTTATGTGGACTGTTGGCGGTTCGATGTGACCAATGTCAACCAAGTTGCCGAATAGATTTAAATTTTTTAATAAATTATAATTTTAAAATGTTCTTAAATAAAATATTTATTAAAAAAATTTATTACAAAATTTAGATTTTTATTCTTTGAATTTTCTTTTTTAAAATTTGACTAATATTTTAGGTGATTTTTTTTTTTCGTATACAGTTAGTGATATAAAATAATTTTGAAATTTTTTTTCGTTAATTTAAGGAATTTCCGATGTAGCGACTGGTTTTCTAATCTAAAAAAATAGAAAAATATCCATCACCAAATGTACTTTATAAATTCTATATTAAATTAACCCCCGATTAGTAAATTCCCAAATTATGATATTTACATCATCACAAATATGATAAAAGTGTAATCGATATAATATTTTAAAACATGCAATTATTCCTAAGAGGCATTCTTCCGTAACGCACAGCGTAAGTTTGTAACATTAAGGTACTATTTTATACGTAGATAATCTCATAAACTTAATAAAAGAACGGCAAACTCAATTTCCGTAAGTGGTAAATTAAGAGATTTTTGACAGATTGATTCAATATGGACTATTACAGAAATGTTTTCTTCAAATTCTGGTCTTTAGACCTTCAATATTATAATATTTTTAAAATGTTCTCAATTATTTGTAATGCTGTCAGTAATAATTTCATGTATTGAACTCAACAAATATTTACATTGGAAGAAATCAAACATCGAGAAGTTCCGCAGACAGGCTCATATATTAAATTTAAAAGTGAATTGTATATTATTTATAACGTTTGCGGAGTTGTAATTTCATGCCGAAGACAAATATATTGATCGAAACGGTTAAGGAAGTATCAATGAGGTTGGTTGTCATTTGTCAAAGAAAAACCTTATGTAGATTCGGGTTCTACTCTTCAAAATAATTCAAATATTCCTTTACAGTACCCCTTTCTGACCATTCGTTCCAGAATAATTCCAATTTAAAAACACAATGACGGTTGAACCAACAAATTTCAAATAATCGTACTAAAATTTTGAATATTTAAAATATATATCTCGTAAATTAGGGGGAGGAGAAAAAAAACGTATTAATGTTTAATTAATTTTTTAATAAGTCAACGAAACTTCCATATGGAAGCGCCTATACTCCCTCGAGGAGTGATGGTAAAAGATGATGAGATGATTCATTAATGTTTTTAGATTAAGAATCCGAATATATATTGAATAGGACACCATTTTTTTTTAACCAACCCAATTATTGTTTCATTTGTTTAGTCCGGGTTTCGTTTATTTTTTGTAAAATAAAATTAATTTAGATATTAAGATAATAAATTAAGGACTTTACTTCGTATTGAATATAGTTCTACACACATTTGGATTTCCAAAATGCATCAAACTTAAGAACAAATGGATAGACCTCATAAAAAAGTATACATCAAAGATAGAATATGAAAATTTGGATTCCCCCGAAACAGCCCTTTGTATGTATGGATTAAACATTTCAAGTCCGAGGATATCGAAATTTCACGTAAAATTGGTCATCATTCATTTAGAACGACCATGACGAAAATCTGAAGCAGTGCCAAGTATATTCAACAATAGTTCCCCCACAAAATGATAGGGAAGGAAACAAAGAAAGGTTAACTATTTATTGGGGCAAGAAAGACTAGATGAAGGCTTTTTTCAGGACAACACCCTTAGCACATTTTCCTATTTGTGTAATATGTAATTTATTCGAATATAATTATAAGTTGAATTTGCGTGATGTGTGTGATAAAGTACACAAAACACCAGAAATTCAATGTTTTATATATTGAGTTCCTTTGACTTTAAAATATAGTTTAGGGTAAGAATAATAATAAATAAAAACCTTGATGTTAAAGTATTATTACGCAAATAATGTTCCTAAAAGGTAATCATAGGTTACAAATCACTAAATAATTTTTGTGGTCACAAGCACTAACTGCTTAAGTCGTTTTTGGTAATTTTTCAGGAGAGTGATTTAAAGTTTTATAAATTTATTCTGATACATGGTACTTCACGGTTATGCATTTCTTGAAATAGCTATATTTTGGCCAAATTAAAGAATTCGGTTGAATTGTACATGGAGAATACCATGGTGTTGATAACTCAATTTCGTCTTGAGTACACTTAAGCAGGTTATGCTTGTTACCACAGATTTATTAAAATCATTTATTATAATACAGCCCATAGACTATTAAGCAGATTGTCAATTAAATTGATGAAAGGATTGCCATCAATCAGTTTGATAGTGTGTGGGGTGGCTTCAGGGAAATAACGGGAGGAGTCAATCAGGTTGATGAAATTTAAACATTTTTGATATTTTTGACGGCTCTGTATGTATGCATATGTAAAGAATTAAATTGGCTTTCGCGATCTTTTCTAAAATATTAATAGTCAATCTGCAACAGCCGGACAAACAACAAACATTCAAATTAAAATGATTACGAATAAAATAGAAGAACGGGATTTTCTTTCGGAGTGTAGGTATATCGGTTTTTCAGGATTTACATTATTAGTAAAACTAAGCAGACTTTTTAATAATGTTAGTGCATATCGATCATCAATTAAAGTGATAGTTTATGGGCACCGGTCCCATCAATCAAATTGACATCAATCTTTACGTCAATTTAATTGACAATCTGCTTGATAGTCTGTGGGCCCTATAATTTATAAAAAATAACTAGAATTTTTAATAATTATTAAAACATTAATTGATCTCATCTAAACATCCGTCTTTTATTTTGCATTAAATGATCATTTACAAATTATTTATTTTCTTCGACCAGCCGTCTATTTCTATAGTGGATTATGGCATAGCTACCGAACCTAAATTACCTATTAAACAGCCCTCGCTCTAAGGTTGGATATCTAAGGGATTAATTTGACTACCATTGCTGGGTAAAGAAAAGACCTTCTTCCACACCCCTTTGCAATTGCCCAAAATGTGAAAATTCTAGACAAACCGAATATCTCATGTTTGGTGAGATAGTATCCCTCTCAAGTAAAAGTCATTTCGAACAACGTGGTGGCGTACAATAATTGACATATTGTCGCATTTCAATTTTTGTACGTTACGTATAATTCTAGATTTTCTCGAAGCCTTGATGAAGATGGTTTGGCCATGGGATACAGAAAAACCGTTACAATTAGTTGAATATTTTGAAATTGGAAATTATGAAAATTGAGTAGGTACACATAGAACAGAGTACTATACCTAGATTTATTCCATCCCATATCTATGGTTCTCTGAGAAGGGTTATTTTAAATTCAACTGAAAGAGCTAATCCAGTGGACCAAATTGGAAATTGGAAATAATTAAAAAAAAAAATGTTGGGTCCAATAAGTCCATTAGGAATTTAACAAAATTCACTAATTTGTCTAGGATAAAATTGACTTGCTATTCTGTCACCTAGTTTCTGATTTTCTACAATATTCATTGTTGCTTGCTCTTTAGGTACCGAATTAGTAAATACATAAAAGCGAAAATTATACGACAATACACTACAATTCTGAAACAAGCCTTCAACTTTGAAAAATCTAAAAGCCTTTGGCCGACTCGCTTCATAAATTACAGTACGCCTCCGATATAGATTTACGGAAGAATACCTGTATTAAAAGCTCATTATATAAAAAACCTTGTAAACTTACCCAAAAATGTTATTCTCTATTAAGAAATTAATGGTTGATTAATGAATTTTCCCGATTTGATCTGTAAAAAAGTGTTAAAGTAATCCATCTTCATGTTTTTTAATTTTATAATGACTGAATCCCAATGTCTAAAATTATGAATTCATGCGGTTCATGTAAATTATTAGTGTGAAATTGATTTTTATGAAATTTTAGGTTAGTGCAAGAATTACATAGTGTAGTGTAAGTTAGCATGAATTTTAAGCGTTAGTAAACCCAAATTTTTTCTGCCTGCATGCTTTATATGTGACCGTACAAATGGCAATCAAATTGTCACGTACGACATTTTGAAATGTCAAATAATGTATAATTTGAAATTTATATTTCATTTTCAAATTCTATAGGAAATCGAAATGAACGTCATGGTCTCCTTGTTCTTGATTTCCTTCTTTTCCTGGAATCTCCAATGTCAAAAGTCGATAAGCCCACAAACTCGAAATATGTTTCAAGTTAGAATTATTACTTATTGTATGTTATCGAAATAAAATTACAAGTAAAATGATATTATGAATCCCTCGAATAAAATAAAATGTTTAAACATAAATAAATAATTTATTCGAAATATAAAGTTTTTTTTAGTATGATTTTATGATTTTTTTTTATAAACTTTTACCATTCTCTTTGAAATGTCTTACTTTGAAACACTTGATATTAAAATGATCACACATTTCTCGCACCTAAATTACATTTTTTTTTTCAAAAATAAAAATATTTATAAAATTATCCACATATCTCGAACGAAACCCTATTTAAAATTCTTACCACAGATTGTCCATAATGTATATGAAAGACAGTTGCTACCAACGTAAGCAAATAAACAATACCACATTCAGTTGTGGCTGATATGTCGTTAAAACCAAGTTGTCGGTACCACGGAAATATCGAAATAACTGTAGCTAATAAAACCGGCCATAGTAATGTATTAACAGCTTCCGTTCGTGTATCAGACATTTGAGCTACAATAAGGCGGCACTACAGAAAAAACGTTCATTAAAAAAAAATGTTTCGTTTTAAAATTGTTGATCAAATTTACACAATTATTTGAAAAAACCGTCCCATACAATACAAATAACATTCTCGGTTCCATAGCTACAATATTGTTTCGGGAAAATGTTACCCAAATCGTTGTTACCGTAAATAATGTTGTGAAAGGTATAAGTGGCCGTATCGCTTCCATAAATGGTCTCATTTTTCCAGTTTGATCTTTATATGACCTTAAATACGTTAAATAAAAAATATCGGTGAGATGCGTTAAGAAATGTTTCGTACAAATTTACTTGTAAATATTGTAGGCAATAATCCAATGACTTGATAAGATTCCTGATATATATAATAGCAATTCAAAGAAAACTGCTGGTTTGATATCGAATAAAAATGGCTGTCGCCATATATCCGGTCCAATGGCCCATGCTAGAAACAGCGTAAGCGTTACACCCTGTGAATAGCAATAAAACATAATGAAAATTTGGCAATAGATCCGGAAGAAAATATAGAGCAATTACGTTCTTACCCACATTGTAAAATCGTAAGCCCACGGTAAGAACATGACACCCGTATTATATTTCTCGAAATGAGTTAGGAAAAAATTCAGAAACACATTCCATATCACAAAGTGCATACGATACGGCGTTAAATCGGTACGGCCAAACATACTAAACACATAAATTGGTATTAGGACGGCCGAATACGAGTCTAACCCATGGTCGAAAAGTTCACCTAGCGGACCACTTGTTCCCGTTCGTCTTGCTTGTTTTCCATCAATTCCGTCTACAAATAAGTCAGAAGATCATGCAAATAAAAATTCGGCTCGTTTCATCACCATTTTGAAAAATAAAAATCACAAACCTAATGTATAAGCGACAAAAATATTTATAGACGCCACCAGCCATACCCATCGCGGTATCGTATTCGTTTGTGCATTGGCTGCCGTAAAATCGTAATCGTAGTAACCAATTAATATGAAATTCAAAACGGTCAATAAGAACCCAACGAAAGTGATTAAATTTGGCGCCATCCATCTTGGAAAGTACTAGAATAAATTAATGTAAAGCTGTTCTTAAATAAATCGTTAGATATAAAGTTAAATTCAATTAATTTTTTACCTGAACACAGTAATTCCAAAATGGATGCATAATATTTTTACTGAGAAAACTAGTGTCCACACTGTTGTACTAGAATAAAAAAAATATTTTTATCTGGAGTAGTATTTTTATCTGGATAATAGTATTTTTATCTGGAGATGATCATGTTCTTGGTTCTCGCTACTTTCGAGCGATCTCTCACAGTTAAGCTTAACATATTACATAAAGGTTTTTCTACGAGACCAAACTGCATTTCTCTAAATGCTATCTTGACCTGATAAATTGTTAATTAATTATTTATTTATTTATTTATTTATTTATTTAGTTTCGTATAACATAAAAAATAAAATTAAATAATTCAATAATTCCAATAATTTAAATAAAATTAAATAAAAACAAATTAAGTTCAAATTAAGTCAAGACACAAACTATTTGTGTTCTAATCTATCACGTTCTAAATACCGCAAAAGTAATTGACACGATGCCGTCCGAAAGCTGCAAACGAACTAAACTTTCCAGTCCAGTTCCAGTCAGAAATCCTTCGAATAAAAGCGATGTATAGACAGTGGCCTGTCATGTCTAGGCAAAATCAATTATCACGTGCGTTCAGAACAGCAAACCCGAATTTTATAGTACAGATATCCAGGACATTTTCGATTATTATAATTAAAAATGTAAGCTCTAAACTTGGAATATTCAAAGGGGTCACATTCCAAAATTCGCCGCTCGAAGGGAACAACACTCCAAATGCATATCGAACCTACATATTGATTCGTAATCTAGGATAATGTAAATACCAAGAAGTTATAAGCAAGGTATAAGAAGGCATATAGAAGGGATTTAGCCAAGTTTAATTAGGTTGATAATGGCGTTATATGACAGCGTACTTCGAGCATAAAAAACAAGGGAATCAACAACTCTGCAGTGATTGCCCTATGAAAAATCGCTACTGAGTACAAGACCAATGTTTCTAACCGAGATAGAATACGTAATAATTTCAACGTCCATAACAAGAGGTGGGGGATCAATTACTAAGCGACTATGACTAAAAATTATCGCCTACGAATTTAATCTCTGTCCAATTAATTAAATAATACAAATGTTCATTAATATGACTAACAAGCATTAGCACATCATCTGCATTAGTACAGTCACTTAAGCCAAAAAAGAGGGTCAAACTCGGAATGAGAGATAATAAGCTGTAAACTTATATAAATCTTTATTTTGGCATTCTAAAGTTGTCTCAAAAGTCTCATAACATCTCGTGTCCGCCTCTTAATATATTCAAGGTCAAAGGTCACAAAAATCGCAAATATCTCGCTTCCTATGGTTTCACTGATATTTGCATCTATTATTAGAATTTAGAGCTTAAAATTCTCTATAAATTTTGTTGCATATAATAGACAATATGGTAAGTCATCAAGTAAAATAAGTAATGTGTGAATGCCCCTATCAAACGCGCTAAGTACATCATCAGTGAGCTGTAGTAGTGTTATGACCGGCACGAAAACCTGACTGCTACTTATTTAGTAACGAATGCGTGTTAAGATAATATGTCATCTGATCTTTAATGATAATCACGAACACTTTTGACAAAGAAAGTAGAATACTGGGTAGGACGGTAGTCAGAGAAATCTCGGGACTTCGTTTTATTATGTACGGGTACAATTTTAGCGGATTTACATAAAGTAGAAAATGTAGACTTGGTCAAAATATTACTAAATATACTAGTAATGGTGGTAACAAAACAGGCAACATTATTTTAATAAAACCAATAGAGATATACCATCAAGACCAATAGCATTTAATCGAATATTAATAGGAATAACGATATCAATATTCCTTACTCCATGAAACTTAAAATTATCGAGCGTTTGAGCGACCGACCCCTGCGGAAATAAACAAAACGCAGAACTTATATAGTCAGTAGCGATAAAAGGAGGAATGTCTTTATTTGTAAAAACAACGCCTAGTTACGTTCCGTAAATTACGGCACTGTGCTTTAGAACCAAAATTTTTGCGAAGGTGTGGTTCGAAATAACTCTATTTTACTCGGAATCGAAATTTGCTATTTCCAACTTATACCAGTGACAAATCCATACCAGTTTTATGATTTTCAAAGTTTTTATCGTATAATCTTGTAAATGCTATGAAAATATAAGGAAATAATTAATATCTACCATTGTTCATTTAAGTTAAGTCATCAGATATTCTACTTAAATAATAATATTTTTATCGGGCCATACATATGTATATAAAGATAGCATTAACCATGAATTTTTATTGACAGATTTTGATATTTTTGGGTTAGGAAAGTAATACTTGTATTATAATACTATTATTATATAAAAGTAGAGTATGTATCTGATGGCTTAAATTAAATGATCGACGATAGATAATAAATACTTAATTGTTTTAGCACTGCGTAGGAATAAACCTCTATTTGGAACTGCCAAGTAAAATTATTTTGAAGACGAGCTGAGGCAACATGCGCAACATGATATAGGACAACAATCACTGCAAGAACAGAGAAATAGAGGCATCATTTGGTAGGTATGACCCAAATTAGAAACATTTTGCACCATCACCTAACTGTCAGAAAAATGTACACTGATTCAAAAAAGACGCAAGTGGGTTTGTGCAAGCACAAGTTAACGAAGTAACAGGCAAAATTAGTGTATGTCATTGTAATAGATGACGAAACCAGTATTTAATGCTACAAGCCCGCAAGCAAGCGTCAGACAGCTTAGTGGATCTTTCCAGGCGATGAGAAACCAATGAAAGTGAAATGTGGGTAAAGCACTAGTGAGTGGCAAACAAATGGTGACTTTATTTTTTGGACGCACGTGTCATGTTGTACTGTTCCTTTGGAGAATGTACGGGCAATGCCGAATGGTACTTTTGGCCGCGCCGTGAGTGGAAGTTTTCGGTTTATCCGCCTCAAAGTTCGGACCTTTGACATTTGACTTCTTTCTTTTTCCATTCATGGAGCTTAAAATGCGTCAACTCCGATTTGATACATCATATCAGAATCAGCAGTCGAAGCTTGTTTCTGAGATGGATCCAGAAAGATGCGGAAGTGTATGGCGAAGATGTTAAATCAACCTACGATATTATACTTGTAGTTAGTATACCTATATTTACATGCATTAGTACTACCCTATATATATGCATTTTTTTCTATTAAAATAAAATATCTTTAAATTGATAAGATGATGATTGTTTTATTGCTAGACGGATTTACCACTTTTTAAGACGCTTCATACACAAAAATGTTGATAAGACATTTTTTGTAATACTTAAAGTAATAATTACCATTAATAATCTAAATATATGTTTTAGATTAGATATAAATACATATTTTTAATCATGAAATAATTGTAAAACGGATGATGAGATTAGAATTCTTACAAAATAATTTTCAACACGAACGTCTGCCTAAAGGTACGGTTTTTAACAAAATTTATTGCGTTAAATTAGAACGTACAAATACGCTGAAAACCAACGCAGTTTTACAA
>JANTOP010025849.1:0-12423 GCA_027564815.1 Symmerus nobilis | reverse complement strand
TATTCCGATACATGAACTTACGCGGTTATGCATTTCTTCAAATAGCTATATCTTGGTCAAATTAAAGAATTCGGTTGCGAATTTTTGTGGGTATACGTAATCGTACATGGAGAATACGATGGTGCTCATAACTCAATTTCGTCTTAAGTCGACTAAAGCGTTTAATGCTTGGAGCCACAGATATTTCCAAATTATGAATAATATACTTATTTCATCATAAATTTTACACACTGATTGTGAGTTCCCAAAAATAGTTACTGCTTTTGAAAGAATACATATGTTCAAAATAAAATGTTTCCATTTTAAACGCATCAATTGTTATTTCAAAAATATCAATATCCGTGCAAATACCAGTGTCGTGCAGTCTAGCTAGCAGAAGGTGCAGAGCACAACTCATATATGGCCCACCCATATAAAAAAATATATTTTTGAATCTTTATCGACAAAACTTATAACCAATTTTTATTTCTGCATATTTTTCCATCCAATTACAGATATTCCCTCAGAAAGTTACATCTTGTTTTTTAAAATATGTTCGCCCGAGAGTTAACTTTTTTCAGAAACTACTTCATAATATTTTTTATTTAATTGTTAAATATTGAACCAAGATTTTATACTATCTTCCTAAAATTGATTTCTAATTTCTGAACCGCTTTTAAAAATAATTAAGACTTGTAAGACTTAATTAATTAAATAAAAATTCAAGATTAAATAAGAAAGACTTGTATCTCTGAAAATTGATTGAAAATGAAAAAATTCAGGAAATAACCATTTCCCTAAAATTCGGGGGTTGTTTTTTGAAAAAAAATTGTTGTAAAGTTTTCTCAGTGGTTCCTTAGACTTAATTTCCCATAATAATTTTTTCCGAATCCTTAAGAAAATTTCCCGATAATTTCATATTTCCAAAAGAGTGTCAGAAGTTCGATTTTTTGGTCAAAATAAAATAAATTTCAAAATCGATGATTTGTTCAAAAATTTTGTTAGAAAAAACTCGTAGAAAATTACTTAGAAATGATTTGCCATCACTAAATTATAAAATTAAAGAAAAAAATTTTCAAAAATGTTCAATTTTATTGTAATTTTGACAAGTAGCTTTTTTATAGGATTTTAATCACATAATTTGGGAGAGAACCCTTCACAGTTAAGGCATTGATAGCTCGCTCTGGTTATCTCCTATTTGGAGCCGTATTAAATTTTTAAATTTTAAATTTTTCGAGAAATGGTAACAGTTTTCCTTAACAGTCACCGTTTTATTGATGTACCACTTATATCGACACCTCTAAAATCAGGGGGTTTACTTTCTTAAAAAAGTTTGTTCCACAATACTATCATTGGACCGTTTGGTTTATTGCCACGTAACTAGATTTTCCGCTACTTGAGAAAATTTCCCAGAAAATTAAATTTCCCAAACAATTGAAAAACAAAAATAATTTCAAAATTGTTATTTTTTCTTAAAAAACTTTTTTAAAAAAAAACCTATCCCAAATTACTTATAAATAACCCAACCAATAAATTACTGAAATTACGGCGAGCTGACCAAATATTTTCAAACTTTAAACACCTGTTCCTAGAATCTAATTCCTCATAATTTGTTTCCCAGGCCTGAACCCGAAATCTCAATCTTCCGAAGCAAATGCTACACTCACTGAAAGTGAAAGTAATGCGAGTGTTTTCTTACCAACAATATTTGTACGTAGTATTGGGGTAAATGAGGGCTAAGATTACTGTAACTAAGAATTAGAAAATTAACTTATGTTTTAGTTTCATTAGTCACAATCACAAATATTATCTTATCGTAAATGCAATATTTTTTTCATATAATTTTCATCCTCAACTTTCTATATCCTTATTGTAATAATTTCTTTAAAGTTTTATCATCAATCTTTCCCATTTAAAAGAAAAAAACAGGAAGAGAAAATTTAGTTTCAATTCAGTCACTTTATATTTATCGTTCAGTTAAGAGACTTCTAAAATAAAACAGTTGATTATAATATTTTAGAATTAAAAATATATTTTTTTTGGTCCGACGGTCTTATTAAAAAATATCTAACTATCCTATTTTTTGACATATTCACAGATATATCCGGATCCAGAATCAGAAAAGGCAATAATGGGATCATTAGTATTTTGTATACATCACAAGCAAGGATGTAAATGGTCGGATGAATTAAGGAAATTGAAGGTAAAAAAATGTTTTATAATATTTTTTTTTCTTTTATTTATTTACTTATATTCTCTTTTTATCTTTTATTTTTATTGTTTGCATAATATTATGTCACAAGCTCTTGTATTTCGTAAGTGATGTTAGCAACCATATAATTTCTAAATTTAAAAACTGCTCACTGGCATTAATGGATTGATAAAATAAATTGTTTTTTGCCCCCCAACATCCTGTCGGTGGTTATTTAACCATTCAAATTATCTCTACGTTACGTTCAAGTTTAATGTAATGGGTTTTATTGATGGGCAGTTTTAAATCAATTTATCATTGAATTGACCACCTTGATTGGGATGTTACGTAACTGATTTTTAAAGTAAATTTCTTATTTATAATCGGGGGAAAAAGAAGTATTATAAACTGGGTAATTTCTTACAATTTTTATTTGTTGTTCGCCATCAACCACCAATTTTAAAGACAATCAAATTATTGACAAGGATTACTTTTACTGTTAGCGCTAATTCCTAATTCAAGTTTAAATTATTCTCACAATCTATTCGTTTTGTTGACAAAAACTATTATCGGATGAAATGCGGCATTAATTAATTATAAAATTGGCTAAATTACCTTAATAAATATATCTACTCTCTGTTTACTGTGCCTTATTCGCTATAAACATCTAATGGGCTATTATAAAAGTCTCTTTGCGAAATTATTAATTATTTACTCAAAAAATTGCAAATATAATAATTAACGATAATTGCAGAAAGGTATTTAAAATTGATTACCCATATATATTACGTAGTTTTCACACTTCTTTTAAAATTAGAAATGTAAATTAACACTTTACGAACCAGGTCATTTTACAAATCAACACATAACTTTTAATCAATTGATATATTATAAAACACGGTTAATTAAAACACGGAATTGATAACACAAAAAAAGTCAAACTCATTTCCTTATAATAAATCCATAAAATCAATTTCGGACCATTTTCGAATAAAATGTTTTTTTGGATATCCCAAGGAAAAAATTTTGGTAATTAATTTAATTAAATCCAATTCAATTAAATAAACAATATATCCATTGCCAAAAATTCCCTCCCCAAGAAGCAATTTCTTATATATAGTAATTAACTGCGGTGGCGTGCGGTCAACATCTTCATAAGGTGTGCAGAATTTTATGACCCGTTAACAAAGTGTTACAGCCTTTACCATATGCGTTTGTTTTATTCAAGAGAACTCAGTGGTATTACTAGAGTGCATGCCAAATATTTTCTATGGCCGGACAAAAATGTAAAAACGCACAAAGTTGCTTTGATAGTTAGGTAAAACTACAAAATTTAAATAATTTCGGAAAAGTTGAAATTTATCTAAGAAATATCAAAAATTCGTAAAGGTTCGCACCGACAATTTTGAATATTGGCATCGCGACATTTGATCCGGATTGCCCGATAATTTTCTTCGGATCCAAAAAAATGTAATGATGTACATATTGAATGTTCGTAAAATAGTGGAAGGAAAATACAAAAATTATCAAAATTAAACTTTTCGTACAAAAGCTCTTCAATAATTTAAAAGCTCCCAGATAGCTTTATTTTCCAAACCTTTTAGTCTTTACGTTTTAAAATCTATTTTCTGTCCAAATAACGACCCTTCAAGAAAATTTCAAGGTTTAAAAAAAAGAATTAAAAAATCTCGAAAGCTTATAATAAAAATTTTATTTTACATATATAATTTGGAATCTAATTTTCATTCGATTTATTAAAATAATAAATTTTCTCTATCCGTTGTAAGCTCAACGAAAGCTTTATGTTTCGAACTTAATGTTTTTAATGTGTAAAAATCTATTTTCTATCCAGATATCGGTCCTTTCACTAATTTTCCTCAATAAAGAGATTCAAAGATCTCGATAACTCATTGAAAGCATATATTTATGCAAAATTTCAGGCCGATAGATGAATTCAAAGCCAAACAAGGACAATGAATGACTTCATGATGATACTTTGCCTTCAATTTAATTCAATTCATTAAAGCTTTTATAGAGATTTTAATTACCCACAGGGCTTTTTAACGAACGTTTCTGATTTAATTTAAATGTATTTATCGGGATGAATAAAATAATATTTTTTATTTAAAATTAAGCTTTGGATAAGCTTTTGGACGTATCTTATAGCTCTTTTCGGACAATTTTAAATTTCAATGACGTTAATTTATTGGGATAGAAAAGAGATATTAAAAAGTATTAATTTAAAACCGAAATGTGAAATATTCTTCTAGCTTTTAATTTTCCATGGAACTTTCCAATGAAAATTTTGAATTTCATTTAAATTTAATTATTGGGAGGAAAATTGTATTCCATACTGCCTAAAATAATATTTTAATTAAATCTTTCGATGAGCTTTTGGAACTTTCTTAAAGCTTTTTCAGAAAAATTTCAATTTCCCTGATTTTAAATTATTAGTTCAGAGTTATTAAATAAAATAATTTGATTTACCAATTTGAAGCAATAAAAATCGGTTACGATTCTGTTGATATTTCGGTGTGCTTCTGCGGCACGCCACTGATTAACTGAAACAAAATCGTTTAGATTCGTACTTAATTATCTTCTTTAAGATACATGCAATATTGTTATTGGAAAATAGGGAATTGTTCTAGACAATTTGACAATTAAAACAACTCTCCGTCTATTTTTCATCTAAAAAATATAAAATTTTTTCACCTGAACATGGACAGAACCTAAGAGGAGATTCTGATAATATTTTGAGTCTATCTGTTGTATAAATTTTCTGTTTTTCATGAAGATTTTCAATGTCGACAAATTTTATAATTCATGAAATTTCCCGATTTTTATTTATCGGATATTTTTATTATTCAAAATTTTCCGAGCTTCACAATATTTTCAGAGTTTTTGTTTTCTAATTTTCATTTAATATTTCATTTTTTATATTCAATTTTCCAATTTTCCCATTTTTTTTTACTAATTTTTCAAAATTTGTGAAACAATGAAATTATGAAGTTTTGCAATTTGCATAGAGATGCTACCGAAAAATAATCAATGTTCCAAGAAGACATCATATTTCGCTTAAATAAAATTTATCTCAAATCCCTGAAATTTTAGTTTTGTTCATCTACTATTCAGAAAAATTTTGTTCGGCCAAATTAGGCCAGCTTTTCTTTAAAGAATCTGGATTTCAAAAATTGATGTCGCAATCTACATAGAGATGTTACCGAAAAATAAATATTAGCACTTTCATTGTTTTCTTTCATAATCCCCATTCGAATTAGAGTGAATTTTTATGCTCCCATTAAGCGAATTTATCAAGATGTCACATCTATGATACCTTTGTTCCACCTCCGATACCTTTGTGAAGAGTCACTCACAATACATATTCACATGTCAAAAGGAGCATATATATACACGTATACAGTGTGCTAGAATTCATTTCTAAATCTATATGTGTTTTTAGCATATCCTCTAAGTTGAAACATTTTCCAATTCGCAATTAAAATCAATT
Source organism: Symmerus nobilis (assembly GCA_027564815.1). Lineage (NCBI taxonomy): Eukaryota > Metazoa > Arthropoda > Insecta > Diptera > Mycetophilidae > Symmerus > Symmerus nobilis. The sequence continues at coordinate 6,745 of JANTOP010025849.1, read as the reverse complement.
GGTTTCCTCGAATTTAACCCTAGGACGTCCTAAGAAGATTTTAAAGAATTTGTCCATTTGAACAAAAGTTTTCTTGAAGGAGAAAAAATCCCAGAAAGAAATGTTCAAAAATGGCATATAATTAAATTGAGAAAAATGCGTGTTTTGTTTAAATTTAAATGTTCTCTCGATAAAAAATAAATTTGCAGAAAGCTAATCTGTCAAAAATAAATTTGCAAAACGAATCATTTACCATATAAAAACTTATCTTAGAACTAAGAAAGAAACTAGAAAACTACTCAGATAAATTTTCAACTGATTGAAGAATGTTTCCTTCACGTAGATCTTCTAAGAAATATTGCATATTTAAGAGACAAATTTCCAATTTATGTCAAACCCCTAACATGAAGAAAATGAAGTAACTGCGATCATAATTTCCCACGATATATTCCATAATGAAGTAAAAGTAGTAATACAAGATTCCAAGTCTGTATTGGCTAATGCCGAAAAATCTTTCTGAATATATTTGGTTTTATTGATAACATATTTTTTCACATTTTGATGTAATTTTGTAGATGTCTGCCCTTTAAAATACTTTATGCCTAAGGAATACTCTAATTTATGAATACCCTAATTTATGACTGTCAGTATATGCTATGACATTACGAAAAATTGATTTCAAAACAGCTCCTACTAACGTTATAGCCTAGTCAAAATGTGACTTGAAGCGGGAAGTTCTGGTGTAATTGTTTTTAGTGGCTTACTTTATGTTTTTTGGGGTGCTGAACACGAATCTGAAGTTTTGCAAAATTTTTATCGGCAAATATGAGAAATCGCCAAAAACCATTGCAAATTTTAGTTTTTGGATTATAACTTGCAAATGGAGCTTTTTACGCAAAATCTGAAATAAAGTCGAGAAAATTACCTACAATTCATATTCTTATCATTTTCTTGTACGACATATGGGTTCCGTGCAATGGGGCGTTGAAAAACCGGTGAATATGAGAAAATAGGCAATTTTATGCACTACTTGAATTTAATTTTACTAGACTACTAAGTATCTAACTAAATTTCAATTATTAAGTTTTGTAACTTACTTTCACAAATATTGATTACCGATAATTTTTCATTAAAGAACCAATATAGCTCAAGTAAAAAAACTTTTTTTTTTAAAGTAAACGGATTTAATTCGGTAACCAACAAATAAGTTTACGGTTAGAAACCAGTTTCTTGGTCTTCGATTATAATAATCTGACATATTTATAATATATTCGCCAAAATAAATTAAATATCTGATCAGAATTATTTGAGATAAAGTGAGACACCCACATATTTACAAAGATATTAAGGAACAAATTAATTTTTTTATAAAATAACTGAATTATAATTTACAGTGACCAATCTATATACTTTAACATATTTTATTTCTATTCATAATTCATAAATAACTCATAGTCATATAATTAATTCCTATTTGCTTATATTTTTTTAGGCCCACCTTAACACCTGCAAACATGATGCAGCCCTCTGTCCAAATAAATGTGGTGCCCAAATACCACGAATAATGATGACTGACCACTTAACATTCACATGTACGCAACGACGTGCAAATTGTGAATATTGTAACGTTGAATTTTCCGGTCAAGGTTTGGAAGAGCACACGGGCACTTGTAACCAGGAACCGATTTACTGTGAAGCAAAGTGTGGTGTACGCGTATTACGCGGCCGCATGTCAATACATCGTGCCAAAGATTGTGCAAAACGTTTACGACGTTGTCCGCATTGTAGCCGTGAATTTTCCGCTGACACATTAGCCGCCCATGGTGCCACCTGTCCCCGTAGTCCGATGCCGTGTCCACAACGGTGTGATGCCTCGCCCATACCACGCGCTGAAATTGAATCTCATTTACGGGATGAATGTAAAGCGTTGGCCATACCATGTACGTTTAAGGAGGCGGGTTGTCGATTCAAGGGTCCCCGACACATGCTTGAATCACATTTGGAATCGAATACCGCTTCGCATTTATCGTTAATGGTGGCATTGGCCGGTCGACAGGGTCAACAAATTCAGATGTTAAAAGGGGCTGTTGCCAAATTGAGTACAAACTATACGGGAACATTGTTGTGGAAGGTTACGGATTGGTCAGCAAAAATGGCCGAAGCTAAAACTAAAGAAGGTTTAGAATTGGTTTCACCACCATTTTATACCAGCCAGTATGGGTATAAATTACAGGCGTCCATGTTCTTGAATGGTAATGGACCTGGTGAGGGTACCCATGTTTCCGTTTATATTAAAGTTTTACCAGGCGATTATGATGCACTATTGAAATGGCCATTCTCTCATTCGATCACATTTACCTTATTCGAACAGGGGATTGGAGGTAGCAGTCATTGTAGTGGACAAGGCGGGGTAGCTGAATCGTTTGTACCAGATCCATCATGGAGTAACTTTCAACGGCCATCACAGGAACCGGATTCATTGGGTTTCGGATTTCCGCGATTCATATCACATGATCTGTTAATTCGACGACCATTTGTTAAGGACGATACAGTGTTTCTACGTGTAAAAGTTGATCCCAGTAAAATTGTAGCCGTTTAAAGGTTAATTGGCATCAGTTTTTTTTTTTATTTATTTTAGCAAAAATAATCAACTATCTTATATTAAAATGATCAATGTTGTATGCATTTAATTAGTGATAATACAAATTTATTATATTATGGTTTATGATGAAGGAGTATTAGTTTATAAGAGTATACGTATATCCGTTGTTCTATTGTTCTTTTCTTCTAATTACTTATCATGTAATTTGTAATTTTGCAAATTTTCTTCAATATTCACGGATTAACATCTATTTCTTGCCTTTCAAAAAATCCAAATCCTTCATTCAGTTAATCTGTAAGTTCTTGTAACGGATCTTGTAATGTAAATATTAAAACTAATCAAATAAATCGCAGTATCGAACAGAGAAAACTTATTTCGAAGAGCTTTGTTTCTATAGCTGATCTAGCTATATATTTAGGCAACAAATGCATAGAAGTTTCGAAATTTTTTTGTAAAATTTGATCCTCAGGAACTGACACAAATAATTGCGAAATTAACAATTTAAAATCCACTGAATAAAAAATGTATAGAATGAACTAATAAAAAAAATATATTTTTTTATAAACGTGCTGGAAATAAACCAAAGTTTGTTTGGAAAGCTTTATGGAAGAAAACGGTTCGGAAAATGTTTAATTCTATTTATAAATATTTTTTCAGCCGGTATAAAGCTTTCATAATCAAAAGAAAAATTGTTTTTAATTTCGATTGATTTCTTGTTTGATATAAAATGAAAATATACTAAAAGAAAAACTACTTTATTTTTAAATCTACTATTTTGAATTAAATGATTAATTTCTGTATAAAGATTAATTTTAACTTTTAGTCATTAGCATTTAAGAATTATTATGATCTTCAATTTGTGTATTTTCATTTTTTGAAAATTGTCTTTTTTCAATAAATTATTGGTTTAATTATAATAGTTTGTAATTAATTAGTTTGAACGTTAAGATTTAAATATTTTATGTAAAAATAAAAGACGAACGAATTAGTTTTTGTAAGTGAGAAAAATCTCTATATAAATATAAATTTTGAAATATAAATAAAAAATATAATGAATATAATTATAAAAGAGTAGTATTATTTCAACAAATAGATTCGTAACTTGATGCTTTAGGCTTAGATCCTGTAGAACAACTATTGCATACTTAAGCACAGATTTGGATCATTTCAATAAAGTATTTCAATAAAGGTGGGAATCCCCTTATTGGTTAAAAAATCCCACCCCTTCCCCCTACTCCATACAACCCTAAAATGTCAATCAAATAGAAAAAATATTCAACAACCAAAGGACCTGTAAAAAAATGGGTAATCAAAAGATATTAAAACGTCTGTGTTGACGAACATTTCTGGGAAACGTGCTTCATTGTCATGAAAATTTAAGAAACATTAAAAAAAATTTTTACCAAGAACAAGATTATTTCTAAAAGAAATGATAAATTTAAATTAAAGATTTCTATTGCCCATTTTTGTGATCTGCCGGACAAACTTTGAAACACAATAATGTCTATAAAATATAAATTTTTCTTCATAGCAAGTTATAGGAATCGTTTTAATATTAACGATATTAGCCATTTGGGGTCGATGTCCCCTTAAGAATAAAAAATCTAATATTGACGGAGTTTTAGATCATAATTATGACTCTGGGATGGATTTCTAGACTATTTATAAGGGTCTCGGCATGAAGACTAGACATGCTGAAATTCAAAATAAATTTCTAAAAATATTTGAAATGGTATTCCTAATTTATTTTCAATCGCTCTGGAAATCGTTCATGACTTATTTTAGGTATTGCTGAGTGTAAATATTTAGGCCGGTAGATGCCCACAATCCAGAGGCGCGCTAATATAGGTGTGCAGAATTTTTTTTTACTTTAATAAAATTTGGTTTGTCGTTTGTGAAATTCCGACGAAGACCAAACTAAGAAAATTGCCATCCTAATCTGACAGAGGAATAAGTAATATATTAATTGGACTTCAAATGTTCAAATGTTTACGATATTTTATTAAGAGATCGGAAAATGCGATTATGGGAAATTAAATTTAAGGATTCAGTGAGGAAATTATAGAACAAACTTTTTTTTAACAATCCCAACCTCTGATTTTAGGGTGGGTCTCGATAAAAAAACAAAACAGCAGCAAAATCGGTTGTTCTCATGGAAATTGTTATAATTTTCCGGGAAATTTAACAATACAAATTTCCGAAATGAATTCAAATAGATGATGACTTACCTGATTCATCAATACTCTTAGATCAGGGCGTCACCTACCAACTCATATCTTTAAAATCCCCTTAAAATTCGACTTTTGACTGCAATTATCGTAAAATTTCTACGGACAAATTTTTTTTTTTTTTAAAAATTTTCTAATTAACGAAAATAAAATATTTCTATGTTATTTACAGAGATTTTTTATTTAAATTTTTAAAAATTAACCGTTTTGAATTTTTTTGTTTTCTTACCAAAAAATCGAAGATTTTATAAAGTTTGTCTTACTTTCTTGTGGAAATTGACATTTCCGGGAAATTTTCTGTGAAAACCAGAATGTCTGGGTACGTGAATAGAAACGTAATGAAGAAATTTTGAAACAATATTTTCCATCCTCTGATTTTAGGGAGATGGGTACAGGGTGCCCTATGAAAAATTTACACTTTTAGAAAATGGTCATAATTTATCGAAAACTTGAAAATTTTAAAATTTTAAAACTATGGGATAATCTGATCAGATCAGATTCGTAAAAAATCCCACATATTTCCAAAAGTCGAGTAACTAAGAAACTCGAAAATTTTTCATGTTTTCATGGATAAATTTAAGAAAAATACGTGTAAAATTTGAAGGAAATATTCAGGAAAAGTCAAATAAATTGTTAGATTTAAAAAAACGTTAAAACGTCGATAAAAGTCGCTAAAACGCGAGTTAAAAGTCGGAACAGAAAAGACAAATTTTATAAACTCGGAAAAAATTTAATAGTCCCGGGAAAATGTTAGAAGTTCACAAAACTTGCCAAAATATCGATAAAGGTTGGAAAAGTCTGAAAAGGCGGACACTTTCTACGAAAAGAGAACAGGAAAATTTAGAGAATGTGAAAAAAATAGGAAGAAGTCGGTCTGGAAAGTACGGGAAAATTCCGATAAATTTAGGTAAGATGCGGCCATGTTGGAAATGTCCGGCCAAATTGAAAAATTTCAGGAAAATGTCGAGAAAATCCAATCAAAATGGGGATTACGGATATGAATTTGGTGAAAATCGGGAAAGGTATAGAAGTTAGAGTTATAGGGTATAGAGGTATAGGGTTATGCCTCTAAATTCCTATCTTTTTTACAGATTTTTTTTATTGCTTATGACTGTTTTAACAAAAGTCGTTAATTCTGGGGATAGATCTTCACTCCACTTCACTTCTCTAGTGACGAAATTCTACAGAACTGAATAACTCGTCAGTTAGACACCTAACATCTATCAATATAAAAAAATCTGGTAAAAAGTCTGGAAGAAGTCGGAAAATGTAGGAGAAAATTCGGTAATGCTAGAACAAGTCAGACAATTATTATTTATTATTTTATAAATTTCGAAGTAGAATTATATAAAGGATGATCTGAATCGTCAAGAGTTATCCGGAGGAATTCGAGAAGGTGTGCTCTGCTCCTTCTGCGTATTAGACTTCGGCCCACAGAAAGGACGATGTTTCATAATGCATATTTCCTTATATCGCTAAAATAAAGAATTTAGAGTGGGTAATTTCAGTATGTACCTACATTTTTAGAGATAAATAACAGGAGTGTCTATAGCTCTAGCTAGAAAACTTTCTATAGTTATGAACTGTGTTATTTTCTTCTACATATAGGCAAGTGGACAAGGGTAAGAAATTCGAAGTATATTATAAAAGTATTACACGTTCAGGGAATCGTAGGATTTCCTAATGTCGTTAGTGGGATAGGTTCGAAAAATTCATATGTTCCTAATCTAATATAATTCTGAATTTACTTTTGAGCCAAATTTATAAGTTCAATAATCATATTATTGGAATTAAGAATAAAATAATTATTTATTTGGCATTTAGGGATCAGAAATATTTTTTTTTATTTATTTATTTATTTTATTTATTTATTATTTCGTCAACGGAGGATATACTCCTACTGACAGAAGTTACAAAAAATTTTATTTTTATTTTA
>JANTOP010025838.1:0-12426 GCA_027564815.1 Symmerus nobilis | reverse complement strand
ACATGGCGGCGAACAGTCGTCGAGGAAGCCAGAGCAGAAGGGAAGGAGTGGAACGAAGTGAAGGCTCTGGCCCAGAATAGACTAAGATGGCGGAAATTTGTTAATGCCTTATGTTCCCGCGAGGAATGAAAGACTAGATGATGATGATGAAGTACCATTCCTTAGGGGACCCCACTGGAAACAGGAAGGGGAACGGACAATATCATATCGCACTAAGTCAAATGCCTTAGAGAAATCAAGTAAAATATGTAATGTGTGAAGGGGAAGGCTCTTATCAAACCCGCTGAGAACATCATTAGTAATCTGCAGCGGGCCAGTATTAGTGCTATGATGCAAGAAAACGTGACTGATATTTATTAAGTAAGGAATGCGTGTTAAGATAATAATGATGGCAAATCATTTCTAAGTAATTTTCGTTAAGAACATTTTTTTGGTATCTGTTTGGAAATTCATTTTATTTTGGCCAAATCGAAGCCAAAGTTTGGATTTTAATGAATTTATCTGACACTCTTTTGGAAATATTAAATTTCCGGTAAATTTTCGTACGGAACCGGAAAATATTACACGAAATTAAACCTTAGGTTCTATTGAAGAAATTGTAGAACAAACTTTATTAAGGAAAATCATACCTGTAATTTTAGGGGGTCGATATATGGCTCTCAATTTGAAAATTTCGATAAGGATTCAAATAGGCGGTAGGTAGGGGGGATCTATCAACATCGTAAGGTAAGGGGGTTTTCTCCCAATATAAATAAATTTAAATCTCCTTGAAAATTAGCTTGTAAAACAGAGAAATTTGTATTAATAAAGTTTTAAAAAAAAATCAACTATTTAGAGATTTATTTGATTTTGGCCAAAAAAACGAAGCGAAGCTTCGATTTAATTAAATCGGTTCCGAGATAATACAAAAAATGAAGTACCACAAGTTATTAGGGAAATTACAGCTTTAGCAAATTAAGTTAGATTTGAGGAAGTTGATGAGGCAAATATACAACAAGTAATGTATTTAAACTAGCATCAAATAGACTATTTGTCGCAAATATCGGCAGATATTGCAAAGTTTACGCCAGACAATTTTTCGAATAAAATATAGGAAAAATCCAAATTAGAAATAGAAAACTTAAGTGAATTCGAAGTCCACATACCCCAAGGAAAGGGGCCCGAAATCGAAGTCTTGTCTATGGCCCGGAAATATCATAATACGGCTCTGCCAGACTCAAGGTATATTAGTCTTGTATAAGTATATACTTTTGATATATGAAACAATAAGGGTGTATAGAGAGATTCCTTCCACCCTATATCTCCTATGAAACCCCCAAAATAATCAAAACAGAGGTTTGGTGAAAATCCACGAAGGTTTTTATTCTTCTCAAATAGTTAGCTTTCTTACAAATTTAGGTCCGTAGGGTACGACCGATATGAGTGCGATTCCCTATGAAGACTATAATTGCCAAAGACTAAGTCAATATTATCTAATGTTGCACTTTAATATCAGGAAAAGAAATATGTAAGCCTTTAGCGAATCGTAACGAGATCAATCGTACTCTATGACAGTTTATTTATATATTTCATTTTGGTTAGTATTATTTAAAATTATGTATACAGTGGTGGTCTCTAGGTTGGAGGCGAGACCCTACAGTTACCCTACAGGTGGTAATAAAAAACGATATTTATCGTAGCCTCCTGCCGATTACCAATCTTCCGATGCCGCTCTCACCATCTAAAATTAGGCTTTTGACGCTAATTTGTTACATTTCCACTTCTACCAGGTTACGATTAATTCTTTAAATTATTTTTATATCTAAAAATTGATATAAAATATATTTATCTGGATGCATTACTCATCTTTCCGCTTAGGATTTCGGGGGTGGTTAATAGTTGTCTCTGATGTATTGATGGTAGATACTTATTGAAGCGAATCTGATATACAATCTCTACTATAAGAAATATGTTGATAATTTATTGTTGCATTGTGTATTAGGGGAAGGGGGGGGGGCTGTCTAGGAAACCATACGACGAGTATATATTGCAGTCGATTTATCGCTTTGTATCTAAATCTATAAAAACCAAATTACTCAGAGAAATGAAACGATTTTTTTTCATTTATTTTCAATGGAGAAAAAAAATCATTGATCCGATGCCTACCAATCCAACCCAAATTCTAAAAAAAAAAGGTGGGAGAGCTACACCCCATATATGGATTGGATATACTCGCATGTTTTAAACATCCCCATACATATTTTTCGCTTTGATCCCTAGCTTTTATCCTTCCCAATGGTTGTTAAATATTATAGTTGAAACCACCACTTCCTCCCAATTTTCAGTAGATTTAGTGGAATCTCGCCACACGTAACCCGCCTGCAGTGGTTCGAGGTGATGGTAGAGTGTTGCTTGTGCAACATACTAACCGACCTACCATCCCATCCCCCCTATCGAATAATTTTTTTTTTTAACTCATCAACTTTTTCGCCGAAAATAACATAATACAACAAGAGCAAGAAGAAAAAAATAACGCTACTGACACAAAATATACCATTTGATATAATAAATCAAATGCGTGTGTGATGTGTCACCGTTCTTTTCAAATGAATTTTTTTTCTAGCTGATATTCTGTCGGGCCTCCCCACAAACTTAGTCTAACGGTTTGGGGTCACACCCACTAAACTCCACAGCAGTGAAATGGCAGAGGGAGTTGAGCTACAAAAAAAAAATCCCGTAAATTCTCCTATCATATAGAATCGCGAATATTTTCGTTTTTTTACGTAAACTTTAAATTAACAGGTTCGCACCAGGGATGTCATGTGTTAAGAGGGCCACAGACCTCGTGATGAAAAGTGTATGGGGCTAAAAAGCTATGGTCAGGATGGGTCAGTAATATTGACATTATTAGATGATACTGTTAGTCTTACTGATCGTGTAATGGCCGCATAAATGTGAGCTCCTTGCTCAGGTAAAGCCATTTCGTTGCAAACATAATTTTTAAATCAAGAACAACCTTAGAGGATTTTAAAGTATGTCAGGAAACTAAAAGAAGCACCTGTAAATGGATTATTTTTCTATGTTTCCCGCCAGTTGGTGAAAGTTTGTGGGCGTTTTTAAGGGCTGTTAAGGGGGTTAGCTTATTCTACTTAATTTATCTATGGCATTATGTTACTCGAATATGCTACTCACTTATTTTTAAACTGTAGTCATTTATTAAAGTGAAATTCAATCTTTTCAATTTCAGGTAACTAAACTAAATATGGATAGACGAGTCCATCCCTATTCATCAACGACATGCAATTATAATATGCAATTTTTTGGATCAACAGCCAAAATTATTTATGCATTAGGCCGACCATTTTTAGTATGGAGTTGCAATTAGTTAAAGCTACAATTTGGCCCACCCTCTAAATATTTCTGGCAATTCCTAAAATTTGTAAATTTGAAATTTTAGCTAAATCAGGTCGCACAAAATCGGTTTGTAAATCAACTTCGTTATACTTTTTTTGAATTTTGAGAATAGTTCCGAAAGGAGAACTCAAATCAATTTCAAATGTATAATTCACTTTCATTATTTATTCAAAACTAGTATTTTCTTCTTAGATGATATTAGGGTATAGATGATCTTAGATGATAGGGTGTACCTACATTTGAGGAGCATAGGGTAGCTCGTAAAGCTGTTAAAATAATATTGATTTATTTTCTTTATTTAGACGGTGGCCGGTAGAATCGATAACCATAAGAAAATGTTGGGCACCCTAATATGCATACGTTGATATCTATGGATATTCATAGTGATTCCATTTATGTATAAAACATTACATTTATGGAAAAAATGCAGGCACAAATAATTTATATCATTTTTTTGGGTGTAGTATTGTTTTATATAATTTTATATGAATCCTAGTGCATGTCCTTTTGTATCAAAAATTTGTTTTTGTCTCCTCTTTCAAACTGAGAAGGGTTTTTTTCATATTTATTTTTACAGCGGGAGGCCAAAATGTTAACTCGGATGGGTCCTCGTTCGTAAACATTTCATTTTTCATAAATTGTTCATGAATGGGGCATATTTGAGAGGTGCTTAATTCACATCATAATGATGATGGTGTATGCATATTTATGCCTGTATTAAATATATATATGTTACGGGATTTTTAATTTAGACCAGCTTTTTTTATAATGGTAGGAGGCGTTCCCTTGTTTTTTGTCGGCTTGTTTTAATTACTCAAAACAACGGGAAAAAATTGCCGGTAAATCAAAATGTTTGGATATTTAAATAATTTTAAGCTCTTAAGCGGATCGAATTCATTAATTTGTATCTTCAGAGGTAGTTAATTTTTTATCATTTTTTTTTATATTCGCTCTTATATCTTTAATTGAATATTATTTACGACTCTCACCACTCGTCACACCACTTGTTTTTCAGCGTGAAAATATAACATTTAGAAAGTTCAATTGGATAGTTAATTTTATATTTTCTAGTGTGATGATATGGGACTTTTAGAGTTTCTTTTTCTTTCTGTTAACTAGTACTGGATCCATAGGGTTTCAAGTCATCACGTTAGTGAAGACTTTCATCAATTTGTAGACCTTATTTCTTTCGCTGCGAAAATCTTTCCCAACTGGGCCTCTCCGAACTTCCTGGGAGCAGCCTCATATCTATGTTATAGGCTCTCCTCATCTCAGGTATGTGAGCAGAGAGGTCTATGTGTCACGAGGGAACAAAACATTCTGCCTGTAATATTTAATAAGACAACATAGTCCAGGGAATTTCTACTGTTCCATGAAATAAGTGGCGGAAAGGGATAGGGAGTGGGATTGGTACAAGAGATCAAATTTATAGCTGTCATAATTGCCTACAAAAAATATTTACATCTTTTTTCCGTGGAATCAACTGTTCGAGAATAATTCTTTTCGTAGAGTCAGAATCTGAAATTTTCTCTTGAAATGTGTTCTCATAAGTTTTTCTCGCAAGTACAAGGCGCATTTTTTTAACGAGGTTTCCCTAGTAACCCTAACCGACGTTGTTTTAATGCAAAAATTTGTATAATGGTATGATACAATTCATATATCTTGCTGGAAACAATATTTTTCAATTTTGATATTTAAAATTCATCTTCCGTCGCTGATTCGATCTCCGTGATTCCTTCCCTGTCTTTCCACGGATTCAGCGGGGTCGCGATTTTTTTCGATTTCTTAATCGGGCGATGAATTTAAGCAGCATTGGCCATGATAATCCTTGTACAGAGCCTGTAGCAGTGGCATAAGGTGTGCAAAATTTTATGACCCCTTAACAAAATATGACAACCTTTATTTTGGAAATTGCCTAACATTCTTTAGTAAAATATCAAGAATAAGCAATTGGCAGTAAAGTAGTTAACTTTCTAAGAATTAGAATTTCCGTATTCTGGTACCAAATTGAAAGTACCATTCCGGAAGCTTCTGGACTCTTTTGTAGGATAGAAGTATTTTAAGGATCATTCTTCGTGTTATCGCTGAGCTTTTAATAGTTTGGATAATCTTTCGGTGAAAATTCATTATGTCACTTAAATGACATTTTAATGTTGAGCTTTCAATGAGCTTTCGATATTTTTGAAGCTTCTTTTTGGGACAATTCGTAGAAGCACCGTTGTTGGGATAGAAAATAGATTTTAATAAGTTAAAAATTAAGTTCGAAGCGTAAAGATTTCATTGAGCTTGCAATGGTTTGAGATAGCTTTTGGCGGAAATTTAATATTTCATCTCAATTTGGTGAATATTTTTAAATCAAATTGAGAAATCGGAACGGATTTTGTAAGATTTTCCTGATTTTTCTCAGAATTTCTTCCCTTTTTGAGTCCATCTCCACTTTATTACATGGTTTTCGTTGTCTATTTCAGAACGTTTCTTATTTTATTCTATATTTACGATCTTCCAATATTTTTGGATTTTTCAGACATTTTTACAGCCAAAATTCGGGAGAATTCAGAGAATAGACGGGAAAAAGTCGTTAAAACATAATAAATTAATTTGATGTAAAACGATAGCAAAATGAATTAATTTAAATCTTAAATGCATGGGCTTTATTAGAGTTTTAAATTTCCCACAGAGCTTTTTCCGAATTTTTCCGAAAATTTGAGATTTCATTAACGACAAATTATTGAGAGAGAAAATCGATTTCAAAACGTATTTATTTAAATACGAAATGTAAAGCTTTCATAGAGATTCTAATTTTCCGCAGAGCTTTTAAACGAAAATTTCTGATTTAATTTGAATTTAATTATTGGAAGAAAAATTAGATTCCTTACTGACTAAAATAATATTTTGATTAAAAGCTTTGGATGACCTTTGCAAAAATTTCTTAAAGCTTTTCCAGAAAATCTTAAGTTGTAAAAAAAATTAACAAAAGGGTTCAAAGGTTTATTAAATAAAATGAGTTACCAATTGCCAACAACAAAAATTGGTTCCGATTTTATTGATATCTCAGGTGTGCTCTGGGCATTCTGCGCATTAGACTACACGCCAATGGTCTGTAGCCACAGTTTAAGTTGCACACCTTGGTGCAATTGTAAAGAAAAAGTATTGAGCAATATGTCAGGAGCAGGTAAGAGCAGAGTTAGAAATTGCTCCAAAATATTATCTATTATCTATCCCCAATCCTCAGGAGTAAGCTCGTTTTCTAGGCATATTTGAATTTGGTAATAAAACACAATATAAATATTGCCGAGCAGCACTAGATGTTGGCGGTGTATTGATAATAATTGGATAGGTTTCTTGATCTGTGTAGATTTTGCAATCGCTTTAGACCTGTAATTATGTATAATTTTGGTGAGGGCGTCATGTTGTTGTCATCATGCCCGTCTGATAGTCTCCTACGTTTTCTGGTGTTTATATCATCGTGCAGAATGGCGCAATATATTGCAGACATATCGTCAGTATCTCTCTCTATGTTCATAGTGTTGGGTGTGTATATATGTAAAGCCTCTAATGTCAATCTCTTAGAGCATCCCGCTCGCTATTGACGATGGTTGCGTTATTAAAATCTGGATAGTGAGTGACCTGTGGTGCGGCAGTGATCCATAAGTGCCGTTTTTGGCATAAAGGGGTCCCAGCTTTTGAACAAGTCACGCTTTTGATTTTGCAGCGTGTTTTTTAGGTACTATTTCGTCTGGCCAATGTATGATAAATCACATTTGGGCCCATCGTCCCCTTATCCAAGACGAGGTATCTTATATATGACATTAGTTTTCTTTTCCCTAGGTATAGGGTCTTGGTATAGGGTGAATTGGATCTTGGGATGGAAACTGTTAAGGACTAGTTGGATGGAATAATGCGGCAAAAATGTCATCAAGACATTTGGTGAGGATTGTGGGTTTATAATTCAATTTCGCCATTCTTTTATTCAACAGATCTTGTCGGCTAGTATGCTAGATAATGGATTACCCATTGGCATACCAAAAATTTGTATGTAAAAAGCCCCATCGTAGCCAAAATAATTAGACTCAATGAGACAAAACCAGGAGATTTTGAAAAAATGGGATTTTGCAATGGTAGTAATTGTGGATATTTGAGACCAGAGGGATTCAATGATGAATTTTGATGAGGGTTCGATGATGAAAGAATTTTTAACGTTGTATTTTTTATCGTCAATTACTTTACTCAATATTTTAGCTATTAACGTACAAACATCCCCCTACGTCCCGTAGTAGCTATTTTAAACACCCCGTCAAGTAAACTTTCCAAAGAAATTGCAACGATATTCACAAAAAACGATTTTTGTGACCCTTGACCCCACAAAGGATTGTTAGCGGAACTGGGATCGATGGGGAAATTTTGGATCTATTTTAGAACCACAAATACAAGGTTTCTACAAAAATTCAACTTTCCGCCACTTAATTCATAGAAAAGCATATTTTTGGTCTAATTTCATTGAACTAATAATTTATTATTAGAATTTTCAGACTTTAAATTTCGCATCTTTGATTATTCGTAATTCATTCGATTAATTAATTTGATAAAGAAGTCTCTAGTAACCGAATTCTCTACTTGGCATGTATACTTGAATTCTGAAAGGTCAAATCGAACATTTCATTTTTTATCGATGAAAATATAAATAACAATCGACAAATTTCTGTTTAGAGGAACTTTCCGTCACCACTCCCCCAAAAAACCTTTTTAAGGATTTAAATTATTTATCGGATAAAAAGTTATCAGAAATGAAAAGCCCTTCCACCACATGAAAAAACATATAATTGCGAGAAAATTCTTCCCCAAATTTTTTTTTTGGGCTTTAATAAGATAGCAAGTACGAAGAAAAAAAAAATACGTAGAAAAGTATTAATAAGAAATTTCATCTAAGGCAGAAGACATGTTAGACATACACAAAC
The DNA here is from genome assembly GCA_027564815.1 of Symmerus nobilis. Lineage (NCBI taxonomy): Eukaryota > Metazoa > Arthropoda > Insecta > Diptera > Mycetophilidae > Symmerus > Symmerus nobilis. The sequence goes on along the minus strand of JANTOP010025838.1, from coordinate 4,078 downwards.
ACACAACATACATTACAGGGAAAAAAATGTCTGTGATTTGAATTCGAAATTTTTTGTCAATTTTGTGTTTATTTGTGAAAATAGCTGCTTATGTACATACATTTCTGTGACATTTTCTGTACACGTTTTTTTATTTTATTTTTATTTTTATTTTTATTTTTCTGTGCATATAAATATACGGACTTTTTCCTCGCATCCTTGGGAATGTTGAGAGGACTGGGGGAACAAAAGTAAAAATGTAGATCAGCAGTACGAGTTGAGGCAACAAAAAAAAACGCAATCGACACAAGAACATTTCCATCTATTTAAACATAATGATTTATATTAACATTCAAAACCCCTTTTATTTGGGGGGTATGGGTAAGGGGGTTGTGGGGCAAGTTTTTATATTCGTAAACCCCAAATATTTGCATCAAATTTGACGTGATTAGGGTGAACAAATCGGAGTGAATGTATTATTCAAGGGTATACTGTATCCAAGTAACACGAAATGATTGATATGAATTTTGGTAATAAAATTACAAAAGCAAACGAAGTTGCTGCAAAATTAGTTGATTTATTTCATAGTAGGAAAGGGTATTTGTAGGTCAGTTATAGGCTAAGCTCTAGATTCGGGCCAAATAATTTCATTTATTTTAAGATTTTTCGGTAATTTTCGGCTCGCACGAAACGAAATTGTGCGTAACTTAAAATTTTCGTCTGACTCTTTTCTACAACATACAAGAATTTGAAACTGATTGGCTGACAATTAAAATTTTGACAAGCAGTTTCAAATTTTTCAAAAGTGCAGGTTTTTGAATTATGCCATTTATATGAAAATTTGGAGCCAATAGAAAAAAAACCATTCGGATATTCGGATTCTACGGAAAATTTTACTATAGAAAATGTTATCGCCATTCGTGGTGGTAAATCTTGTTTAGTAGTGTTATCGGCTTTCAGTGATAAACCATGAGGTAGACTTTGCACATTAGTAGGTTCTTTACATATAAAAAGGTAGAATTATCACATCAAAATTAGAATGACAGAATTTTTAAACTGCCATATGTTAGGTAATATGAATCAGGTATGCGTTCAAATAAAAAAATATTGTTAGGCAAGAAAGTTTCTGGGCAAGATAATGAAGTGAGCTCTAGCGCGGATCATGGTGAATTTTGCTTCCAGGAAAAAATATTTTTGGTCATGTAACTGAAAGCATCTGCCGGACAACTTCCAGATGGCAACATGTGCGATAAAATTAAAAGTTCTATATTTAATTGGCTTCCAAAGTCACGCTTATTTTCTAGATTTTGTTGACCTTTTCATTTTTTCGCTCCCTTAATTTTTAACTATTACATTTTTCGCTCTTCTAATTTATTCTCCTCCAATTTTTTCGCTTTTTTTTTCTATACAATTTTTTTGCTTTTCATTGGTTTGTCATTTGGATTTTGACGCCCCTTCAAGTTTAGCGCCCTAGGCGAACGCCTGCTTCGCCTGCGTCTTAATTCGGTCCTGCCCTAATTCGTCTTAATGCCTCCTTTCTGCGATATTATTAAATAAAAATTATTAAATTATTTTGTTCTTTCATATCTTTCACCCGTGGTAAATTGATTATAAAATGTAGGCAATAAAATTGCAGGCACAATGAGGCTCGATTACTTTCATAATTCATTAACAAACATTTATATGTTGCCTTATAATCTTTAGAGCAGGAGTGGGCAACCTTACATGTGTAGAGGGCCCCGTGAAAATGAAAAAATCTCGGAGGGCCACATAATTAGATTGAGCAAATTCGTTGTAACGAATAACCTGCTTATATTTTCATTTATAGATTAATTTATAAATTTGTCATTATATAACACATCGAGAAAGCATGTGGAAATGTCTGAAAAATTCCGGAAAATTTAGGAAAATAGGGAGAAAGTCGAAAAAATGAGTAATGGTGGGAAAATGTCCAACAAACTTCAGTAAATGGAGTAGTATAGTAGGGATCGCGGAAAATCGCAAAAAAAAATATAAATAGAACATCAAAGTTCGATACAAATCGCCCGTCAAAATTTAGGGGTGGATTTTTTTTGGAATCATGAGAAATTACTTTCTTTATTATTCGTTTCAGAACAATTTTGATTCTTGATATTTGAAATTTCGAAGAAAATTTTTGGGAAATTCAGTTTATCTACTAAATGTTTCCCAAATTCATGAGAATTATAAGCAAATATTTTGTTTTCTTGAAAATTAATATTTTGGCATTCAATTGAATTTTATGAATGAAATTTCGCGAAATTTTTTGCAAGTGAAATTTTGAAAATTACAAAAATTGAGAAAAACCTTAAAATTGAAGTATTTGTTTGGTAAATCAAGAAATATATTGAAAATTGGATGGGAAATCATTTACAACTTCATCTACAAGTCATGAGAAGACACGGATATTTTAATGATTTTCTTTGGATCTCTCCGGAATTGTCCACACCTTATATGACTTTTTCTTGCTGATTACCAACTTCCTCTTCAACTACCATCTTATTCAGATTTTCGTATCTCCTCACTAAGATTCATCAACTTTCAACGAGTTGTTGGTAAAAGAAATCATGACTTTAGGTACTTTTCGGGTTTTATTCCAAATTTCTGGATTTTCTGATTTTTTCCCGAACCATTTGGGTCCCGTAGAGACCAGAAAAATATGAGAAAATTGCGCATTTGAGTAATAGTCCCGAAAAATGTCGCAGAATAGTAGGAAATGAAAATCAATCAATTATCCAAGTCGAAAGAAATGGAACAATTAAAAACTCTTTTAGAATACATTAATATTAATCAATAATTTGAATCCTTTCAGTCACCCGCACCCATCATACAGCTTACAATTTAGTGACTGTATAAACTTAATCCCAATTTTTATAGAATGAAAGTGGGTTTATAGAGTCTCATTTCGTGCTCTATAAACTCCATAACGACCAACCATAACCATAACGAGACGAATGTGACCCATAACTTAATATCTTCATATTTTGGCCACAACAAGTCAGAATATGACTAAAAAATTGTTAATGCTTATAATATGGTGACGAAAAGGGGAAAAAGTTGGGACGAAATAGTTGGAAAAAGTCCAGAAAATCCAAAACAAATTATAAAACTCAAGGAGAAGTCTCGGCAAAATTAAATTGATTATTTTCTAGTTATTAATCTGTTTGTAAATCGCAAGAGGTTTTTCAATTCCAAATTTTATTAAGAAAAGTTCAACTTAATTTGGCTGAATTTTTTTTCCCGGATAATTGATCATTTTTCATATTTCTAATTTCTAATTATATTCTAATTTTTAATTATAAATGGAAATAAAAAATGTATAATTAACTCAATCTTGAATTTCCTTGATTTAAAATTGCTTTTTACTGATATATAGAAAATAGTTCTTAAGTTTCGAAGGTTGTTATGGTTAGTATTACAAACAACTTTGTTCGTTTTTCAAAAATATTAATCGAGTTAGTAGATGGTCCCGCGGACCAATTGAATCGTTTGATTGGACTGCAAGCGGACCGCGACGTAGGTTGCCCACCTCTCCTCTAGAGCGCTGAGAACAATTTCAAAAGCTTCAGGAACTACGGCTTGCTTATGTTTGCATTCTCCATCTGCAGAAGCTTGAGTTTATAATGAAAGAAATACGCTTACACCCAAACCATGCCTTCAATTTTGTCGTACCGATGTATTCGAGAGTAGAGATGCAAAGTTTAGTTACTATTCGGATCCGAGTACTCGGATCCGTTTAACTATAAGTACTCGTTACATTGTATTAGGTACCCGTACCTATATGCACCGTTGCTACTTTATTTTACATGTCAATTTACACACGGTATTTTATATCGGTAAATAGAGTACTCGAATATGTGACGTTGGTATTATCGTGTTAGTACATTTTATTTGTTACCGACAACTCAAAAATATAGAAGAAATAAACAAATGTTTGCATTATGTACGCGAAACTATTTTATTCCTACATGTGTATGTATATAGTATAATTTTTTATTCGTGTTGAATAAAGAATTGTTTATATACTTCGCTTCGTATCTATAAAGTAAAATACATAAAATCAATATAAAACAAAAATATG
>JANTOP010025827.1:0-12428 GCA_027564815.1 Symmerus nobilis | reverse complement strand
ATGGACAATACTTTGAACATTGAATGTATAACCATTTTTTCACAATAAAGCCTTAATTTTCGAAAAAAAAACCGCACTAATTAATGCATACTCCCAATAAAAACAATATCAAATTAGTAATGAGTTCAGGGATAATCTATGTCCTAATAACCAAAGTTTATTAACACATAACTTGCTTAGCTTTCTTAGTATCTAAATAAGAGTACAAAGTTCAGAGCAATCAAGCAAACACTTTGGGAATAGAGGATCGGAAGGTAGGATCAGCAGTTGGTGGTCACGGCAGCCATTGAGTGTCGGATTTCCTTAAATGGTTTGCGTACCTAAATTTCCAAACACAGATTCTGGAACTGTATCAGAGCCAATAAGTCTGGTCGTTCGATTAAATGTGCATTAGGAACTTCCTCAATAAATTTCCTTCTACGCCACTTTTCTAAACAATGTAACAGAAGCAATGTAACTTGACTATGCCATTTCAGATGGCACCATTTCGATTCATAACTTAGGCGCACTTTCCTCGGACCATCTACCTCTTTGAAATGCCATCCCATATGTACTAACTTTAGTAACAATGCCATGATAGATGAAGGAATCAAACACTTATCCAATTAACTTTATTAAGCATGCTCAATGGATTGTTGTTCCTCTGGTTAATGTCTAATATGAATCCCTAAAGTTACCTACCGAAATTTTACATTTGATATCCCTCAGGAATTATTCAATTCAATCAATTATTCACATGCTTAAGAACTAAATTAAAAAAAAAATAAATAAAAGTTACTTCAAAACGCTTCTGCATGGCGATCGAATGGGCGATCAATCGATTTGAAAAATTTGCAAAATTGTAATTCTGACCTGAGCGGCTGTGTGGCCATAGCGAACAACTCGTTCAACCATTCACTTGAAAGAACTAATAGAATCCTCTGGGTTCCAGATCAGCACGGATTAGCTGCAAATAATAAAAACTGATACTGAAGCCAAGACACCCATCAGCGAAGTCGAAGTTGGCTTTACTCCTTCCATCTATTTATGAAGCTTACACCGAAATAAAGGCGGAAACCTGATGCCTCTCGTATATTGAATTTGAGGTCTTGTCCGGTAGCACTTTTTTATGAAACAAAAATTTCTACGAATGGGTTAATAACTGTGATAAATAGTAATGCACACAGGTAGTTTTTCAGTACTTACTTAAAGTGATATTTGAAATACGACCGTTTTTATGATACATTACTGGACCTGGGAATTATTCAACATATATCGTATTTCCAGATCCAATAATGTATCATAAAAACGGTTGTATTTCAAATATCACTTTAAATAAGTACTGAAAAACTACCTGTGTGCGTTACTACTTATCACAGTTCTTAACCCATTCATAATTACTACCTATATTTAAAAAAAATACATGCCCAGTCATCATTTTTGATTCTACTTAACTCTGGAGTTAGTTTTCATCCTAGCTAAAATTGCCAGAATCATTGTAACCTTAAGTTCGCGTGCTTCCTGACAATTAATGAACCATAAACCAGTAACTCTATGTTTTATATTGCATAAATTAGGGCATTCACAAATAACGTGAGACCCAGTTTCATCCTGAAGACCGCAGCCCCTCATATTGCAGAGTCTGCCAGCTCAATTTTGAAACAATGACTATTCAGATATGGGATTCAAGATTATGGGAGGGAGTCCGCTGTATCTTTACACAGCCGGGGTAAGAACTGTTTCGTTTGCTTACTTCGATCTCAGACTCACCCATCTGCATAAATATCTGTTCATACTCTGAAGCTAGTTTTACGGATAGATTGAGCTTAGAAGTACTAATACCACATGCAGGTTCTGGTCCAAAAATTAGTTATTGGTCTCCTTGACAGCAAGTTCCTCTGCGGACTCATTGCCTAACACCCCGCAGTGACCTATAAGATTTGTAGGAAGTTGTTTGATCCCAGTTTATTTAGATATATATTGGCTTCAAGAACCAGCCTAAATTTAAAGCTCATGGAATCTAGAGCTTTAATAGCCGCCTGACTATCAGAGCATATGAAGATATTTTGATTGACATGCTTCATATTTAACCGGGATTGTGTACATGCTAATATGGCCAAAATTTCCGCCTGGAAGACTGAACAGTAACCCCCAAGCGATATACTGTCCTCCAGAGAGAGGTTCGCATAATGGATTCCCGCTCCGGCTGTCACCCCATTGTAGGAACCATCCGTATACAGAACCATACCAGACTCCGGAGGATAGACACCTGGAGAACCTACCCAATCCTCTCGGTTCGCAATGTTGGTAGAATATTTTTTTATGAAGTTAAAAGTTGGGGTGATTTCATTAGTAATCATTCCAAACATAGGATTCCACTCGCCACTTGACTAAATTACTAGCATAGTCCGAACAGGACGTTAGACTCCGACTCCGGAAGTAATGCTTACATTGGACAGAATAAATTTGTAGTCAAAAATTTACCATGCTTGCTGCTTCAATAGCTACAGTAAATACCGAACAGTTTTGATCCAGTTGTTTTCTCCACTCCCACTAACGACCAAATTCCGTTAGTGTATTGAAGAAGTGCATTAGACTATTCACACATAACGGTAACGGCACGATATCGTGAACGTGCCGTTGAGCTGCCGTCCTTTGCCACTAAAATGGATGTCGTCGTGCCGTTCTGAGAGCGTGGTATACGTAATCAAATGCAGGTTTTCACACAACGATTTTTAGTTACTTAAACCTTAACAATTTTGCTACGATAAGTTATCGTACGGCTGTTTACCATACGTCCAAAATCGCTGTGTGTGAAAGGAGCGTTAGTTTTACATTGGAACGGCAAAAGAATGTAACAGAGAAATGAAATTTGTTGAACGACTTCAAGTGGTGGTTACGAACTACTAAACTAAAATATACTAAACTTGGAATTGCTAAATTAGCATCTTGACCAGGCGGAGGCAGCACTTCAACTATTGAAATTATGAGATGTTATCGGTGACGTTGTACGCGAATACTTGCAGACAAAATAGAGGCTGTGTTCTGCTAGAAGAAAATTGGCAAACATCTTTCGAAAGGGGGAAGATGGTGGTGGTGACTTGTTCGGCAGACATTGTTTAGGATCAGCGAACGGATTTATGATCCACATATGCATTGTGGTTGTCGGAAGGGTGATGATGGTGGTGGTGATTTGGTCGGCAGACATATTACCCGATCAGCGAGCGGATTTATGATCCCGATATGCATTTTGGTTATTGGAAGGGGGATGGTGGTGATAGTGATTTGGTCGGCAGACCTTGTTCAGGATCAGTGAGCGGATTTATGATCCACATATGCATTGTGGTTGTCGGAAGGGGGATGATGGTGGTGGATAGGTTTTTTTTATTGCTTTTTATTCACCAAAAATTATGAAAAACCATATATTCACACAAAAATTTATGTTTAAAGGTCGCTTGATGGCGTTCAAGGTCTACACGCGAAAAAATCAGCTGTTACTTCAAAACTTCTAGGTGGGTCGTCTGGCTGTGTCGTAATGTACTACCGACCCTAATTATTTTTTTTAGAGAAATATTTTACTCGTCGGTATCAACCCCCTCAAACCTTTCCTTCAGAAAGACCCCATACAAAAGAAGGTCCCTATGGAAACAAAATGTATTTTAAATATCAATTCTTATTCGTAGTTCGAATGTATGGTCGACTCACTTTATAAAGAGAAATACGTCTCTTATACATACCAAATAGTTCCAAGCAAAGCTTTCGATAGTCCTCATCCCAGAGTTTATATTATCATGAACGAAATTGAGATTGATTAGGAAGATGTGTGGACAGGAGGGTGTGCTTTTGGGTAAATGGCTTTATGACTAACACTTATTTCTTTATAGAACAAATATTTTATCTATTGACCTTAAATCGATCTTTTGTAAATATAAATTCTAAATGTCACATTATATTTTGGAGAACAGACATTGTCGAAGGTGTCTTATTCCATGCAAATTCTTTGCGATTAATTCGTGTCGTAATAAAAGGTATTTTATTTTTACCAGCAATTCCCCATACCTTACGACCTCTCTTTTTCTGTAAAAATGATTTTGAGACTGGCACGCATTACGCGTTTAATTTTGTTCAACCACACGACAGTGTGAACTCAAATATCATATAAATAGGTTTAGTGGGGCCCTGCGCCTTAAAGTGGGACCCAGCAATTGCTTTTCATATACATACATGACTTGATTGATCTCTGTCAATCGCAACATACAAGTGATATCCTACAACAACGTATGCTACGTATGTTGTCACACCGAGGCCCCTACAAAACAAATAAAAGGCTTACTTGTGCATATCCATGCGTGTATGTATTTCGGCATGCGCCAATAAATCTAATGCACCGGTAAACGTTTCCCCACAAACACTACACGTATGTCTTTCATTACCATCCTCATCGTACGGATACATTTCCGTTTCCGGTTGTTCATTTTTCACATGACACTTCTTGTGCCGTTTCAATAAATCCATTCGATGAAATGACAGGCCACAAATGTTACAAAAGTAATCTCCATACTTCGATTCTTCATCCGTTTCCGTTTCCTCCTCCTTACCATCCTTTTCCGGTTCATATTCGGAATTCTCACTGGAATTATTATCAACGATAGCCGTATGATGGAGTTTTTGATGGTCGTGCAATTGCTTGACGTCCCAAAACATTTCGCTACAATTATCACATTCGTACGGACAATCACCACCGTGCATCTATTTATGATATAAAGAAATTTAATCGAATCCAATTTGATTAATTGAAATATAAATCCGTACCCTTGAATGTGATAGTAAGGCTTTTTCCCGAGCGAATGATACGCCACACGTTTGACATACAAACGGACGGCTCGGATCAAATATCGGATATCGGACCTCAGCGATTTCTGATTGTTGGGTTCGTTGAATTTCATACGATTGTTCGGCCGCCTCCATCAAATCCTGTTCCTCTTGATTATAATATTTCTCCATTTTCGGTTTTTTTATTGTTTTCACCACCGGTTTTCTTGATTTTACTGGGCGTCGGACCGTTTTTGTCGATTCTTTATTTATCCGGAATATAAATCAAATTAATTAATTTGGAAAATAATATAATCCAATTACCTTTCGGTGGTTCCGGGATGATATATTCATCACCGTCCGTTGCGTGACTTTTTAAATGATTTAACAGATCGGCACGATGGAAATATCTGGCACCACATAGATTACAAATGTGTGGTCGGTCATTTTTATGAGCGATCATGTGATTCATTAAATTCTGTTTCTTTCGGAACCGTCGACTACAAAAATCGCATGGGAATGGCCGTAACGATGTGTACGTATCTTGGTCGGTTGGTAGCGGTACCAATTCCTCTTCAATCATATCACCAACGTCCACTTCTCGACCTAATTGATCAACATTCACTTCGATTCTATTGAAATATATATATAATTTGATTAATATTCGGAATAGAGGGGTGGGGAATTTATGATAAATGCTTACACATCCTCTGATCCGGCAACCACACATTCACCAACCACATCCATATCGTTGTGATCGATGAAAATGTTTGATTCGTCTGGTAGAACGGTACGGACATGATACACGCGATGTATATCGCTCGTATTATAATTTGCGTTATCCGTTTCCTCAACTTCCTGTTCAATTAAATCTCCCATCGCTGTTACCGTTACCTTATTACCATCCTGCGCCATATAAATTAAATTCTCTGCCGCCATATGATCCAAACTTGATTGGATTGCCGTCATTTCCGTGGACGGTATTATTTCATCACCAACAAAATATTCCTCGTCGTCATCCTCCGCCTGTCCATCAACTTTACCGGCAATGTCATCGTAATGCTCAACAATTACATCTCCATTCTCGTCAACCACATACGTACCGTCATCTTCTTCGTCTATTAGCTGTTGTTCATCATCGGGATGATCGATATTCTGTACGGAATATTCTTCACCATCTGACTCGACCCATTCAATTGGATATTGATCTTCCTCTTCTTCCATTTTTTTGTTTCTGGAAAAAAGAAACGTCGAAAGTTAAATGAAATGGTAAATTACTTCTACTGGTCCGATCCGGTTACGAAACTGAATCCAAAACCCCGAAACATTTGGCAACGCTGACAAATTAACGAAATCGTCCCGATGCAAGCGAGCGCCCAACAAATGGCCGTCAATGGGGGCACATTTGATAACAAATGAAAAATGTATCATCTCTTTTTTGAGGAAAAATCAGGCGAATCCAATTGAGGTTATGCTCGAATGAGGTTAATCAAAACAAATATACAAAAACAATAACCTAAGAAAATGTGAAACTCAACCGAATATGGAAAATTTGTGGAAATTAGCAAGGGAAAATGTGAAAATTCCAATTCAACTTACGTGTTTTATCGCCTTTTTTTGGTTAAATAATCGCCATTTTTCATCTACCAACCAATTAAACGTCAAAAATTGTTCTGAATAAAATATTCATTCAATTGTTTTATTTCGTGGAAAATGTAATAACCAACCAATCAATTCTCGAATTTTCAAATCAGGAAATTCGATGGATAAAATTGTTTCAACGATTTCTACTGAACCACGGGCGTGTAATTTTCTTTATATAAAAGAAATAATTGAAAAATCTTTTCCAAATTAAGTAATATTCACGAGAAAAGATGAGATAATAGCTTTTCTTTTTATGGAAAATTGAACGAAATGAGAAAAAAAAACAATTTTCCGCTGCCAACATGACAAGTGACAACCGTAGGGTATACCGGGGCAAATTGTCCCAATTGTCAATTACAAGACATTGAAATTGAACAACGTGGGTTCGTACAGGTCATCGGTAGAATTTCCACATTTCCTTGTAGCATATTTTTCTTCTATAAAGAAACATCAACAAAATGCCTCGGATACGGTCGATACGGACAGTCTACAACATCGACGACTTTTGGCTTTCGAACACGGTCACGATTTGGGACCTGGAATGTTAGTACTATGAAGAAGCCAACGCGGTTAGTCTAACTATTACAAGAATTACAAAACTATAACGTACAAGTACTTGGGCTAAGCGAGCGAAACTTGCTGGAAACGTAGCAGAGATAGGCTAACGGCAACAGGTGAAACCTTTCTCTACTCAGAAAAAATTAAGTGCAAAGAACACGGCAGCGGAGTAGGTTACATACTAAGTAAAAATGCGACGAAACCAATACCCGACAGAATCATTACAGTTCGATTTAAAACGAAGGTAAGACCATTATCATAACCATACCAGATGTAATTAATATTCTTCTTTAATTGAGTTTAGATATCACGTGTCAATCAATTTAATGTGGTGTGACAAGTAGCCTTCCCATATTAATTGTTAACTAACAGCTATAGTGTTACCATTGATCCGGTACTAATAAAATGTAGAGAAGGGATTATTCAAAACGATGGGCTGCCACTGCCTTAAATTAAAGGAAAATTAAAGGAAAAAATGACAAAAATCTTCAGACCGAATGTGTGACAATGTGCCCCCGTCTACCCTATAGAAATATCAAATTTCAAATAACATCGGTACTAGATTTTATATTAATTTATTCTAACTGCGGGGTGATGATAATTTCATAAATTTTACAGCTGATGGATGCATATGTAGTCAGAGGCCAAAACTATATCGGCTTAACCGGAATGGTTAATCTCGCCAACTTCAATTATATTATAACCAATCCCTCTTGACAAAACGAGTCGCAGACGAGGATGTTTCTCATAAATGAGCTCGTTTTCGGCTAGTTGTGTCCAATTTTGTCAAAAGGGATGGCGAAACTCTTCTGTTTGTAACCAGTTTACTGACAGCGACGCTATCTGCTAACATTTTGTTAGGATTTTGTAATTTGATTAATTTGTCAATGAGACATTAAAATGTCAATTACATGGATATAACCGCGCATAACTCTTTATATGTCAATAGCTAAATCAATGGTAAAAATATAAAACCAATTACATTAAATTTTGAAAACATAACAGCGAATTGCTAAAGTTTAAATTTTCAAGTTGTCAAAGTAAGAGATGACAAGTGTATAGTAAATGAATATTAGTATAAAAAGCATATGTCATCGAATGTAATCGGTATAGGTACATTTTCCTTACGTCCTTTTATGCACTTTTACGCAGTTGATTGCGCTGTTATGTTAATGTACCTGAACCCTTATCTAAATTCTTTCTATTAATTTTTATTAAACCCCAAAGTCACCCAATCCAAGTAGAAAAGAAGTACTATAGTACGCCTTTTTCATTTGTAAAAATTTAAATTGTAATTTCTAACGATTGACAGAAATTTACATTAATTTACAGAAACTGACATTTTCATTTGCAACAAAATTACGATTGCACGTAAATGAAAATGTAAATTTCTGAATGTTAATATCAACTGCCTAGTAATTGCTAGAAATTACAATAGGAATAAGGAAACGACCTGGGAAATATAACCTGGGACGTTATTACGTTTCAACATAATTAATTTTACTAGCGTCGAAAATATTAAAAACATATCAGTAATTGATATTTGAAAACCATGATGTTGTGAACGATATGTGAATATTCTAACAACATGAAATTTCAATTTATAATAATGCCAATGCTGAACAGGGCGGCGTCTTCCATGTAGCACTTAAGGCCTGGTGCTAGGACCCGTCAATTCTTGAGAGAGATTTAATTATGAGATTCAAGATTCAATTATGAGATTTAATAATTGGATTTTGATTTTATTTTTTGATTACACCGGCCAACACAAACTTTGAGTCTAGGTTCTAGATACCAGATTTTTATTTATTCCACCTAACTAATACAAGGAAAAATAGTTTTATTAGATAAAGTTTGCTTTTGTAGAAACCAGAACGATATTTCAGATTATAAGAAAAATTACCTATTATCTCACACATTAATTGTGACTTTTCAACAAACTTCATTTTCGCATTTACATCAATTTTATTTACAATAATAATTTAAAAAGATAAGCAAATGTAAAAGAATTGATAAACAAAGTAAAAAAATCAGTATTTCTCGTACTTCTTCTATGTTTGTATGGACTTTCTCGTATCAAACCCCAAACTTAATCTCCCATCATGCTCTCATTACACTGCATTACACTCATGCAGCACAAAAAAAACATCGACTGAACAGAAGCGCGCGTTTTGTTGAATTTGCCTTTCGCAAAAGGGCTATAGGTCAAATGTGTTTCATAAATTTTTGTTCATTCCGTAAAACTTTGCTTAGTTTCAAAAATGATTAATTTAGTCGAAATGAATTATGACGACGGTGTTATAGACGTTTTTTGGTTACAGAAAAATAAAATACATAAAAATTGCATTCTCTTCGATTGCTAAAAATTGTGATCGAAGAGTATGCAATTCCTTTTGACCATCTTCTGTAGACGATCTCAACTTTCACCCTATTTAATTTTTAAATTCGTTTCCCTCTATTCTGGACAAGTATTTTTGTCTACAAGGTCAATTAACCTCCTTGTTCCAAAATTTAGACATTCTTTGTGGCTACATACAAAAAATATTGAGAATTATTGTTACAGTTGTTAATACATAATTGAAATAATTAATTATATTGTATATTAATTATTATTATCTAATTATATATTATTATTAATTATATTATTTTAATTATTACATTAATAACTAATACATAATTGAAAAACATCACCTCAAATGTATGTTTATTTATTAGTTAATAAATTGAATTGTTCATAATTTCTAACTCAAAAAACATGAATATTTGTGCGTACTTTAATGATATAAAAAGGCATGCGTTAAAAATAATAATCTAACGTGGCTAGATTTTTTTTCCACTCACGACAAAATCCAAGTGCTTTTCGTGCAATGGGTTTCTCGCCGCCAATAAATATTAGGCGCAAGCTAGTATTATCATTATCTCTCTTATGCTAAATTCAAACGAATGGGTTTTTCACTAGACTTTTTTAACGCAAACGCGGCCAACACACACGTAAAAATCATGGAAAATGAGATCACATGGGTGCTTTTAGTGCTGCGCGTGATTTTTAAGTGGCCGTGCGTGGAAAAAACCCTCCGTGTGAATTTAGCATAAGAGAGATAATGATAATACTGGCTTGCGCCTAATATTTATTGGCGGCGAGAAACCCATTGCACGAAAAGCTCCCCGAGCAACAGAGATATAACCTAGGGCGTAAAATGACTAATAGCCGACGAGAGTAATTTTAAACACCAAATAATAATCAATTTTCAACCACCCTAAATCATTACTAAGTTTACTGGCCATTTACTATGACGATTAACACTTTAATGACCCAGGTCAGTAATATATCCTTTTTTAACTGAATGATTTCCTGATATTGGCGCCATAAATATCACGATTAGTGCTTTTTTTTGGTTCTGTATGTAAATTTATGGGTTTCTGACCGTTACTATATCTTGGACGTTTTTATTACTTAGGTAAATAAATTTATGGTGTTCGTAGCGTAAATAGAATAGGGACGGTTATCAATTTTCTGACGTAGGTAATTAAATTTACAAATGAATGACCAAAAATGGACCACATGGAATTATAATTTTTATGAAGTTAGTAAATTTGAGGGGTGATCGACCATAGACGATCACCGTTTTTCTGACTTTGGTAAGTATATAAAAAGATTTTTTACCGTAAATTGATCCATATGACGGTCATTGATTTTCTAACTTTGGTAAGTACATTTAAAGGATTTTTACCGTAAATAGATTATAGACGGTTATGGCCTTTCTGACTTACTTTCTAGATAAAAGTAATTTTCCTAACCGGGCAAATACTTCCAAGGGAAGTCTGTTGGACGGCTATATAACGTTATATGACCCAACAAATTTTAGTGACCTAGATAATATTGCCACAGTCAACTTACAGTTATATAACCAATTTACGACCTCAAATTGTTGTTCGGGCAATGACACTGAGGTGGTAAGTACATCGAGAACTACCTGTACTTTCCCCATCAATTAAAAATCTAATTAATAGAATTTCAATAAAATGTTAAAATAAAATTATATTAGTATAAGAAAATGATAGTTTAGAATTAATTAGGTTTAGTAATGTAAAATTGTGATCTAGTTATCAATCTAATTTTAAGCGTTTCGGGAATAAATCAATTTTTATAAAATTTCAATAAATGAATAAAAATATTTTTTAAGCGAAATTGTAACGCGACCAATTCTCGAGTTTTTATTTAATTTTAATTAATCTTGCTTGGTTTGCCGTTACAAATTGGTGACCCCGACGACAAATTGGTGACCCGATCGTAGAATACGCGCTATAAAATTGCAGTTTATTGCCGGATTATTCATTCAATTTTAGTGAAATTTCGAGAATTCATATTCATAGAGACTGTTAATTTGAACTATTTTTAAAATTATAAGAAGACAATTTGGATTTAAATATAAAAAGACATATAAAGGCAAAATATATGCCTAGTGATTTTCAATATTAACATCGAATATTGCAGTGAAATATATCTCATCCGAGGAAAACATTTTTGCGGAGCCAGAGTGCATTATATTTCATCAGAAAACGCTTGGTTTGGAATCAACACAGGTTTGGGTTATAATTTAGCATTCTGAAGATACGATTTATTGTGGAGGTAACGGTAAAGATATGGAGAGCAATTCTACCCTGCAAATCTAATTGTTCTAGCAAATTATCGTCATCATTGGTAGTAATCATCATATATATAATTAGACATATAATTTATCGATGCAGGCACAGGTAATACCAATGAATTGATATATTTTTGATAAATACAAGTGCAAATACGAATCCATCAACAATAGCCATCAATTCAACAGAAAATTTGCATTCTGCATAATGTACCATAATAATTTGTAATATTATACCGGAACGATTTTAATTTAAAACCTTATAAATAGATAGGAAAAATAAAAATTCAATAAAATCCATATTAAACGATTTACAAATTTTACTTTATTTTTATTTTCTTCCATTTTTAAATAGTTCATAACAAACATTTTGTTTATCTTCTTCAATTAATATTATTAATTAATATTTCAATTTGATTTAAAAATTGTATAATAATATACTTCATTTTTGCTTTTAATTATAATTTAATTAGTTTTAATTTTTATCACTTTAATTATTAATTTTAAAATATTAAATAAATTAAAATATTAAAATTATTTAAAATTGAAATTGAAATATTAAATAACATTTAATTACATACATATTTGAATACAAACATTTTAAAATTATATAAATATTTTAATTTATAATTTAATACATTTATTTTAATTAAAATGGTTGATGATGTTAACGCTACAGGTGGTTCTGGTGATACGCCATCACATGCAACTTCTTCTAGGACCGTAGAAGGAGTTTCTATTAAACTACCGCCATTTTGGGCAAACTCCCCGGCAACTTGGTTTGTCCAG
>JANTOP010025816.1:0-12429 GCA_027564815.1 Symmerus nobilis | reverse complement strand
GGCCCAGAACAGACTAAGATGGCGGAGATTTGTTGATGCCTTATGTTCCCGCGAGGAATAAAAGACAAGATGATGATCCGATACAAGATTTCTAAATATGTTAATAATTTTTGTCAGCTTGGTTCATGGTGCTGGTTCTTTGACTGAACTTATGCTAGACTGGACGTCTATCACTAACACCCGTCTATAAATCAACTGGATCAAATAATATGAAAGTCAACCGTATTATTCAGTATCGACATTTAATTGTGGAATGTCTCAATGGCATATATATGTTACTAGTGCATAAAAATGATTATATAAAATTACAGGTGATTTATTTGAATATTTTTAATTAAAATAATAAAAAAAAAAAATATAAATCAAAATTATAAACTAATTTACATAAACAATTGAAACAATTATTATTGGTATTGGGTCATTCCAGAAAAATTCAACAGCATTTTTAATTTCAAATTCAGAATCAGAACAATAAATAATCCATTGAACTACAATAGATTTATTTTTCATTCATATATCCACAACAAATAAATAAACTCTTTACTTATTTTGAATATTATACAATACATTTTGGTGGTTTATCTGCATTGTAAGTCTGCATTGAAAATCAAGCAGCATTATTCCATGGCGTAAGTTTGGGAACAAGATACTTTTGATAAAATAATTCAAAGCGCTATAAAGAACGAGAGAAAATTATAATCAATACTAAAAGTAAATTTGATCGCAGAGTGTGAATCAAAAATCTGTAGGTCGGAAGAAAGGACACTATGTCCAAAAGCAAATTTCACAGAAAGGCAAAATGAAAGCTTTTTTTATTTATCTACTTCTCGTTTTTTATATCCATCTTTTTGTGTCGCTTTTTATTGAAACGTTAGTATTGTATTTGGATTACCTTAATACAAAAATGTTCAATTTCTAATATTTATTTTGCTAGAATATTAACAATAACTCATAATTTGCAAAAATTGACATAGTGCCCTTTTCTTCCAACCTGCAGAAATATAATTCCAGGCCTTCAATGAACTTTTCTGCGTGGTACTCCGTGATGACTACAATATTTTAAAAATGTATGACGAATGCTCGGAAAATTTTTTATATAAGAGTCTGCAAGCTGTACACAGTGTACAATATTTTCGAAAATGTATTGTACAACTATTATATACCCGGATCATATGATGATTATACGTTTTATGTAGATATACGACAGTGGCGTGCGGTAAATATCTCCATAAGGTGTGCAAAATTTTGAATAACTTACCACCTTTATTAGTTTCATTGCATTTTGTTTCGTACCTTCAAATGCACTTCCAATAATTGCTTATTTTTTGAAATTATTTAAAAAATACAACTTTATTAGATAACCCTTTAACTTTTTATCTCATTACCTCTATTAAACTATCCCTTAAATGCGCTGTAATTGAAATTTTAAAATTTTAAATTTCCGGGAAAATTATAACCAATTTTCGGAAAAGTGGTCTTTTCAATAACCACGCCCCACTTCAACCCATACCAAAATTCGGGGGTTGTTTGTTTTTTAATTTTGATAAATCAATTTGTTTATCTGATGATTAGGAAGTAATACTATGTCAATACATTTTCCAAGTCCGAAAAGAAAATATGTGGGAAATTCAGTTCGTAAAGTAATTTTCTTTCCAGGGAAATTCACTCTTTTTATTTGATTTGAATTAAATTCTAATTAAATCTAAAGTTTTTATTACAAAAGCTTAAGGAAATCTTTATTGATGACATCAAAGCTTGATAAAAGCTTTTAATTAAATTTTTATTTCATTCAGTTTGAGATCTGTTTTTTATCCGAATAATTATATTTATTTAATTAAAATTTGATGTTTTCGCCCCGAAACGCTTACGAAAAATTTGAAATCTATTTTTCTACCAAATATCTTACTGCAACGAAATTTCAAATTTTCTCTTAGAATCTCAATTAAAGTCGCCAAAGTTTACTGAGAGCTTTTCATTCAAATTTAATTTTATTTGTTTGAAATCTATTTCTCATTGCTTGAATTTTGAATCAAATTTGAAATTTTCCTCAAAAAGCTTTTGAAAAATTTGAAAGCTAAATGAAAAAATGAAAAGATTGAAGCTTCGGATGTAACTTTATTCCAGATTCTAGAAATTTTAGAACTTTTTTTAATAATTAGATAATTTTGGGCAAAATTTCATCAAAATTTGAAGTCAAAGTAGTCAATTAACACATTGAGAAGGTCGAAAGTTAAATAAAAATTCAGGATATTTCGGGAAATTTCGAGACAATCAGCAATACTCAGAGAGTATCTATAAATTTTGAAAAAATTCAATAAGTCAGTTTTTGGATGATTTTGTATAATTGGTTTTCAATTTAACTTCAAGCAAGACTTATGAGAAATTGGATCATGTTTAAGGTGTGCTCTGCACCTTCTGCGCATTAGAATGCACGCCACTGATATACGAGTATAACATTTAGGAATGTAATTTATCAAATCCGTGAGTTTGGAATGGCGCTATAACAATTATCTATACCAAAATAAAATTTAATGAATCAATCGGCTGTGAGAGGTAATTATGGACCAATATACAATTACTAGAACCCCAACTGTCGCGTAGGTTTACAGATTAATATTGATATAAATCCTACAGCCATATTTGACATTGGATGTTGAGCAATTTTTACCACAAAACAGTTCTAAGTTAGTCTACAATGTACGGCGTAGTTATATAGCATGTGCACCGAAATTGGCCTAATTTTTATTTTGTGAGGTTAGGCAAAAAAATTCATTTCGGATACTTTGAACTTTCTTAGAGTGTAGTCTAGATGAAGCGATATTCAGAGTTTTGTGTTTTGTGTTGTTTGTTTACAGTCTATTTAACACGCAATTTATAACGTTTATTTGAGGGTAAATCATAATATTTTTTTTCAAAATGGCACTAAAAATTCAAAATTCAATATTTTTTAAAAAAGATTCGTTCAATCCCGAGATAAATTCATCTATTAACAGAATCTTTTTCGTTTTTTAATTTCGGATAACGCTGTGATGAGTTATCTTACGTACCGCATAGTAACTTTTTTTAAGCCTTCTCCGAAAAACTGCTGGCAACCAAATAATTCATGACATATTTTTTTTGAAAAAATATAAAATATATTCTTTATAAGTTACTCTTTTATGTACAAATAGTAATTAAAAATATTAATCATTACATATATTTAAAATAAATTAATAAAAAAATAGCTTTTTTCTGACCGCATGACTAGAAGTAAGCCCTTAATAAATAGAAAAAAAAACTCGTTAAAATGTATAATTTTACTAAAATTTGAATATTAAATTTTGGTGGCCAACCACTGATTCTATTTTTTTTTTTGGCCAATCATTGATTCCGCACCCTACTGCAAATTATTCATTTTTTCATTACTTTACATATCCATAAATTTTGGATGAGATTCTTATTATGGATAGTAGTAAATAATTAGACTTGTTCAACACTTTACATCCTAGACACATAGGAAAAGTTAACATATACGACATATTTCTTAATTCATAGTTTATGAAATACTAACTACTAATTATATATGGTATTTTCTACCGAAATGTGATAAAAGTTTTTATAGATTTAATAATTTGTTGAAATTTGAGAAAATAAATATATGAATATATAAATATGAATTCAAATTCATATATTTTCAATCTTTTTAGACAAACCGAAAAGTTTAAAAATGATTGTGTTCCTAGAATTACATTCGTTTCGTTTATATTAAATAATGCATAACGCAAATTTAGGTTTCTGTTAGACTTATTTACTTCTAAGAGAAATTCGATATAAACATGAAGTTGACCTCTGGAATTTTTAGTTCTAATTCTAGTTAGAGTAACATTACTAGAATTTCATTTTGTGTTAGATATCTAGTTTATTTTAATGAAACTTAATTCAGAAATCTGATATAGGTACTAACGAGCGATCTAAATACTTTACTCGATTTTCTTGTAAAATTTATTGACCTACAAGTTTAAAGTTATAGTATTATGGTATATTAGTACTGAAATTTTAGTACCTTTGTAGGGTAGTACCCAGGAATCCAGAAATGCATAATATTCTAGTGAAAATATCGATATTCTCTACTAAATGATATTAAAATTTGAGTTTGCTTATGCTTTAACTCTACAGTCAATTTAATCCGAATTATAGGAAAACTTTTTCACAATTTTGCTAAGAAGATTTCTTTTAATTGTCTTTATTTTACTTTATGTAAATAGAATGAAAAAATGGTTAAAGTTTACCCTTCCTAGCAGCAATGTAAAATAATATTTTAATATTAAATTATTAAAATTACAGTTAATTTTATATTTTATTTATTAATTACAAAAATTTTTTTAAAACGAGGGGGGGGTTTCCCCCCTTCGATAGAGAGATACCCCCTATCAAGAAAAATCTTGCTTTGTCGACTACCCAATATTTAGCCCATTTACCTGCCATTTACCCATGCTGTGAGTCTAAAAGAAATTCGAACAATAAAGTATTGTAAATTATAAATTTTAAATAAAGTTGTAATAGGATGATAGGTGATAGGCATTTGCATTTTAAAATAGGATTTCCAAGGAAAAAATAGGATTTTGCAAGGTGAAATATATTTTTTTATTAGGAAAATATAGATAAAGAAAAGTAGTAAAATTGTAGAAAAATCACCCAATTTACGATCTAAAATAAACAGATTCACGAATTTTATCAATGTGTGTGTATGTATAAACAGAAAAAAGAACTAAATAACGTGAGAGTTCCATTTTTGTTAAAGAAATAATTAAATGCGATTTTTAACAATGTTAAATTGATTCTTAATTAGCAATTTTGTTTAATTTACCATGTAAAATAATATTTCACCATGCATGAATTTTGGCTTTAGGGTGCATTATTAGACTTTTGCCTGTGAATAAATCAAAATTTACCCTCCAAACTCTTATTTTTGGGATGTAATTTCCAGATTTTGCCAGTGCGTTATACTATTTTCCCCTTACAAAATCCTATTTTGCAAAGCAGATTCCCACTTTTACAATGCAAATTCACAATGTTCACAATTAAAGTTATTTCTCTTATTAAATAATTATTCTAAAACATTCACAAAGTAATTCACATTCTTAAATTAAAGCTTTGTAAATTTATATTTAACTTTGTAATGAAATTAAATGGAAAAGTTCTCATAATTTATAACAGATTTTTATTGTCAATGAAATTTTAGATATCCAGAAAAAGTATCTACGTATACCTATAAAGCACAGTGTTAAAGTAGGTATTATTGGTATATATACGAGTATTAGTAAAACTTTGTAATTTTTTCTAAATTCTGTAACAATTTTTACTCTATTCGGAAAATTTCATTATAAACCGATTGTATTGCTTTATATTTAGTGAAACTCGTACAATTGTATTTCTGGCCAAATTGAACATATATAACAAAACGGTGATCAAATTTAACTTTAACTTTCATATCGTATATAGAATTCTGTATTAAATTGGGTAGTTAACAAAATAAACTCTGTTACAATAACAAGTAATTGGATATTGTAATGCCCAATATTGTTACATTTTCGTATCCATAAATATGAGGAACTGTTTCTACGGAACCGTTATTACATTACGGGTTTGTATCCACTCATCCATATGTGCTTGACTATACATAATGTATATTATTTCTATTAAATTTTCCAACAGTTTAAAAACATATAGAAGACTATGTATGTAGATATATTTTCGTACTTATTGTATTTACATTTTTAAGAATTTTCCTTCATTTTTATTAAACATATTCCAACTCATAACAATGACAGAAACAGATGCGTAAGACATTTATGCAACATAAATTTTCAATTACCATGAAGGAAAAATGTTATTTAGAAAAGACGTTGAAATATTTTACAAGGATAACATTAAAATGTATGGGTACTTAAATATGTGTAATAATTTAATGGACATATGAAATGATATAGGTATGACGGTTATTATATAGGTAATTATATTTGAAAGGAACAACGACGAACCCCTTCGTTTTATTAAAATTGTATAATTAGCAACGTATGTTTTATATATTAATAATAAAAAGTTGTTAATAGGCAGTATAGCGTCTCTAAATTGAGGAAACTCGTATTTTTATTGTAAAAACAAGAACAAAAAGTCGCATATGGTAATAGTTTGCGTTGCATCGTAATTATAGAAGTAAACAATTTTATAAAGAAATGTGGAATGATAAGAATGCTCCTTACAGGAACAGAAGAATAATAATATATGTTATGTTAATTAATATTAAAATTACATATATTAATTTTATTTATTCCATACGCTTTCAATTGCGGAAATATTATTAATTAAGTGAGAATGTTGCTAAAACTAATTTTTTTATTAGATTAATTCGGTTAGATAAAATAAGGCTTTGAATAACAAATTTGGGAATATACTTTTAATATATAGTATTTATTTTTAATTTATGGATACTTTATCCAATTATATAACATAAAATAGATAAAAGAGTGAATTATTTAAACGATTTATATTCATATTTATTATAATAATATTCCCATTTTTGTTTTTAAATTTATTCTTATGTTAACTGACGAAGGTAAGATAGAGGTACAAATACTAAACTATTTTTAAACTATCTATCTATTCTATAAAACTTTTATGTATTACATTTTTGAAACAACATTAGTTCTTTTACAATTTTACATTCTTGAACATTGGTTTAAATAACACTGGTTTAAGTCGCTGTTTTGCTTTAAGAGATATTAATTGGTGTTTCTGATTATGATGCATATATGCTAATGTGTGATATAATTGCTTTAGCAGAATTTGTATCACAGTTTTCATTATCATATTTTACATTTTGAAGTATCCCATATACAAATAATAATAAAAATATTATTCGTCTAAACCCAATCCAAATTTGCAAAGAATAGTACAATAAATTCATGTTTGCTAAATGTTAAATAGTTTACTGAGACTAAAGTCGGGCCACAAAGTAGAATATACGGAGAAATATTGCTTTACTAATTATATTTCGAATATTTATTTGATTCAACTGATGTTCTGATTTTATAAATCCAAAAATAAAAGTAACGAGAAATAAAAGATATTTTATTTGACATTTAGTCTGAGTAAACATGTCATGAAATAAACATCTAGTTATTCTGTGGCAGTTTCAGCAATTTATGTTATATAATTTATGTATGTATTTATTTAGTTCAGCCCATCCAACCAATGCTATAAACTCATCAGCTATGATATATTACTATGATATATACAACCAAGGGTCGGCAACCTATAACCCGCGGCTCACCTATTACCTGGCGCCAATTATATAATACTCTATTATAGTACAACCTAATCATTTATGTTTTTAATTCTATTGGTATTGTAATTTGATTTATGCAAAATTTTGTTGAATCGAGTCTTTTTAGTATCCACTTCAGTGACGTGCAGTCTAATGCGCAAAAGTCACAGAGCACATCTGAAATATGAACAAAATCGTAACCAATTTTTATTGGTGCAAATTTCTATCTCAAATTATTTTCTTTAATAACTTTGAATGAGCTTTCGACATTTATGAAGCATTTTTTTTTGGGAACATTTGAAATTCTGTTAAAGGATCGTATTTGGATAGAAAATAGATTTCTAAACGTTAAAAATTAATTTCGAAACTTATAGCTTTCGTTGTGCTTTTAATAGCTTGAATATGCATTCTGCCAAAATTCCATATTTCATTTAAATTTAATGAATCGGATGAAAATTCGATTCCAAATTATCTAAAATAACATTTTAATTTTAAGCTTTCAATGAACTTTCGAGGTATTAAAAGCTTTATTTTGACAAAAATTTAAATTTCGTTAACAGATCGTTGTTTGGATAGAAAATAAATTTTAAAACGTAAACAATTATGTTCAGAAAATAAGGCTTTCTGGGAGCTTTTAAGTTTTAACAAACCTGAGTACGAAAAGTTTAGTTTTGATAGTTTTGTCTGTTTGACTGTTTGATAGTCTGTGAATAACTTCGATATGGGAGGTCGTGTCTCTACGAAGCACAGAAAACCTATTTTGACGCATTACGATGTTATTATTGCTTCAACTTGATAGCGTGATAGATGCATATAAAGCAAATGTAGTAAATTTTTTTTTCTTAAATTGAGAATAGAAACAAATTTGACGAAAATATCGGGTTTCAAGCACCCCGAATTTAGTTGGGATTATTTTAAAACACGCAAAACCGGGATTTACGCAACATAAGTTTTATAGGTTGGGTTAGGGTTTTTTGTGTTTAGACATTGTGAGTTAGTAACGCTTAATTTAAAGAAAAAAATTCATTCAAAGTGCTACTTTGGAAAAACCTTTGAGAGACTCACCACCCTGTACCTGTGACTTGGGTCAAAACGTCGCTGGCTCTCTGTTCAATAGCACATAACTTAAGTTTTCTACAGCTAGAGTTGATTTTTGGCCGTTTATAAACATTTTATTCCACAATGTGATTGATATGAAAATAACTGTCTGATACTTGTTTTGGTGATTTTACTTACCAGCCAAGTTTGACTTTCTAAGTTATGACAAGTTCCTGTATAGTGTATATATACTGAATCAACTGAATATTGTATGTTAATGGATAAATCCATTAAATTAAAAAAGACGTAAAAAACGGCTCATGGTAGTTAGGCTTGGGCTAAACTCAAAATTTAAATTGAAGAAAAAAATGCATGTTATTTCCCTTTTTTCAGAGTTAAATCCAAAAGTCCAAGAACACCTAGAATTTTTTTAAATATTTACCTCTTCATGGAATAATGGGTATGGCGCCCGCTTTTGAAGAGGGAGGTTGCAGGTCCGAAACCAGGTGTCGAAAGCTAGCGGTGCCGTGTATAAGCATATAAGTATTCTTATACAGAGACTCCTTGTGTATTGGGGGTAAAATAAAAAACAGTACACAATCCATAGATATTAAATATGTAATTGGTCAGCAGCAATGGATAAAATGATCAAAATAAAGAAACAACAAATACACTTGAGTGCTAGATTGACTACCTAGCCTCAATCGTTAAATAATCGTAATTAGTAACAGAAACTTCCATATGGAAGCACCTAAGCTCCCTCGGTAGGTACAAATCCTTTTGCATAATGAATATACAATATATTAATGTGTTTGGTTTTAATTAGTGAGCGTTCAAAATTTGCATTACAAGAGAGGCGCCAAGGCAGAAATCGTCGATGCGGAACTAGATGTATAAAATTGTTAGTTTTTATTAAATTAACAAATATTTATAAATTTTTAGATTTTAGAGGAGTCTTCCATGTCCATAAAACTTTCGGATTTTATTTTTTAACGCTTTTATTACATTTACGTTGCTCCTAAATTCTGTTTATTATCGACTTCTCCGATTTATAAGCACTTTCGAATTTCGCAAAATCTCCCGATGTTCACTATTTCTAAATTTTAAGTAATTTATTTATTTATTTATAATAAATATATTTATTACGTAAAATTTTTCACAGGAAAAATTAAAATTTATAACGAGGCCTTAACTGTAATATTTGCTATCTCCTTTTCTTGCCAGAAATGGGATAAAACGATCTCTCACAAAAAAACACAGATCGAATATTTTTCCAACCCTAACGAATGTTGAGACTTTAATTGAAATCGGAAGGGGGTCGGGACCAAAATTACAATTTTTAAGTTGTTTTCGCATGGAATTGCTGAATATATAAATATAATTTTTCTTCATTCCACAAATTGGATATATAAAATACAAAATGGTAAAAATTTGAGAAATTGTTCTAAATTGCTTATGTAAGAAATTAACTGACAAGGCAAAAAATGTTTATCTGTTTCATAATTTTTGATTATGTTCACCTTTATTTGTTTTTGGCATTTTGAAGCATCCATTCGTTAATTATGATTGTTAGATTGTGTAGTATGATTTACCTGGATAGCTTGATAAATGATTTTCTTCTGTATAATTATTATACCCCACCCATAAACAAAAAGTACCAACAATTATAAAGTTTGATGAGTTAATTTGCCAAATTTTTTTTGTTTTATTCCAATGGGACAAGCGAATATTATTAAATCGAATTACATATATATATGAGTATGTTATATCTAGTTTCATACTTTATTAGTATGTGGGTCATTTGTTGATAACCTGTTGCTGATGACATGTTCTGATCGGAAACGGATATTGCATATGAAAAAGAGGAAGAAAAAGAAAAAAAATGTTGCACTAATTACTTTGTCCGATCCTTACTTTATCTGATTGGGATATAATACCTTCAGTTTGCTTATATTTTTCATTATTCTGGCTTTCTAACTAACATTATCCGAATGACCGTAATAATGCTCACTCCCGATTTGTCTGATGTAAGTTTTAGTCAAGATATTGTTGTGTTTACTTACAGGCCGTGGTAAAGTGTGTTCGATCCATTCCATTCCAATTACTAAAATTTTCAATACAGTTTTATGGGAATAAGTAAACTGTTATAAATATTGGAAATATACCATCTGGATATTTATTGAGACGAATGGATTGAATTTTAATTTTGGGCGTAAGGAATAATAGCTAACCAAACCATTAAAAATTCATATAAATATACTCATCAATAAATAATTTAATATCTTTGAAATTAAATAAATCATCGTTATCTCGTCGACCAATGTTTTGCAATAAAATTTATATAATATCATTCGTAGTAATTCATCAGTATATTACAAAAATTTATTTGTCTTTTTTTATTTTATATTGTGCAAAAATATCGTATCATGTGTCCAATAAAATATATTTCCTTCTTCTTATTCCGTGTCAGAGGTTTAAAATGAACCCAAAAGCAATTCCGTTTAATACTTCATATCCATATAAATATTTTGTAATATTAGGTGAACATTATGGTCAAAGAATGATATTCGAAAACAACGATATTGGAGACACATTAACTGCATATTTATGTTAAATTGAATGAACCCATCTCATGTCTGCATAGAGAGAATTTATCTATTTAGGAACCCCTATTTTATATGCTTACGACCTTGAATACATTAATATTATATGAAAACAGAGATATATAGGGTGGATATAAAAGAAGTATGGATATTGTGTGTCTTTTCGTTAGTACGACCATAATCCCAAATTGAAAATTTTAATAAATATAACAAAAATAACTATAGAAAATGTTATACAATTATAACACCAACCTCTTCAATCGATGTGCTCAATCGGATATAGCAAATCTTATGAAAATAAATATATTTTATGAACAGAAACATTAAAGTTGACCTTTTATTTCTTTCGGATTTCTTCTTCACTTGAATCGTATTCAGAATGTTTCATTGTAAATTCAGACAATTACCGCCATCCTATTATTATTATTGTACATTTTCTTATCGCAAAGAAAATTTTTCTGCCAACATAGGAAAACAAGTAAAACTTGAAAAATTACCACATTGGAAAATATTGCTACAATATAAATTTATAGATCAATCAACCGTTTGGCTAAGGCGGAGGTTACACGATCAGTTTGCCATCAATTCAGTTCATCAATTTGGTTCAGACTGATCGTGAAATGCATTTATTGATGAACCAGATTTACGGATTTTAAAATATTTAAATAATTGTCATTATTATTTCTCGACCAAATTGATGAACTGAACTGATCGGAAAATGATCGTGTAACCTACGTCTAAGGGTTATAAAAGTTGAAAATAAAATGAATTAATAAAACAACAAACTTTTAAACTCATAACGAAACATAAATTCACATTGGGGTTGGTTTTTATATCAAATTTAAAAACCATTATCAAAAAATTATTCTTCACCAACTATTGTTTATTCTGGTGAAAACTTTACGTTCAACAATGAACTGAAATTTCGTATATATTGAACAATGAATTGAAATTTCGAAATCTTGTTTTAATTTTACAACACACTATTATAATGTTTCATTCGATTATGAGAAGCGTGGCTATTATTATCAGAATTAAAACATTTCCATTTTAAATGAATTTTTATGAAAATAAACAGAAACGAAAAGATTGAATGTATAATTTATTTGTAAAATAATTACTTATACAGGAATAGCTCGCACAGTCCGGCTAATTGGCTCCACCGATATTCGGGACTGTTTGAAACAGGATTAATAGTGGAACTAACTACATACAAAAATGATAATTGATTGAAAAAAATAAAAAAGTCTTTCAATAAAGACAAAAAGCATAATGTATTCAAATATTTGTCCTGTTCTTCAATAAAATTCCATACTTAATAAAATTTTACGAATTGACGACTTTCCATGGGCTATTTTAGCAATTGTCGCACTTTCTTCATGACGGTTAACCCATTATGTACCAGCGGGTGAAATTTCACCCGACAGAAATGGCGCACATTCAGTAATTTTTTTAACTATCCAAGTGTTATCGTAGAATAGT